>CAJNDS010002100.1:475497-675156 GCA_905221605.1 Symbiodinium natans
AGGGGTTTAGGGTTCAGGGGTTTAGGGTTTAGGGTTTTGGGTGGCACAGTGTGCAGTCCGGCTGTTGCTGCGTGCGCTGAGGCCTCACTACGGCCAACCCTCCGACGACGGCGTGGACGTGAAGGCCCGGCACCCCTTCCTTGTGAGAACCCAGGTTATCCCCCCACTCTCTCGCCCTACCTTGGGATGTTCCCCCTTATACTAACAGTCCCTCACAGGGCTTATAGCAGGGGTCCTGTAATCAGTATCAGGGCCTGTTAGTATAAGGGGGAAGATCCCAACCCCTACCCAAGATAAGACCCAAAGACCCTCAACAATGCCTGATTTGACCGTTCATTTTGCGGGGGTGAGGTAGCACGGGTCCCATAGAATGGGGGCTGGGGACGTCTTCGATTCCCTGTGCAAACCAATGCGGCCCCTCAGAAAAAGGTGGCCCAAGCCGGTACAGTAGCATGAAGTGATTCGCCGCCACCCTCGCCCAGAGTGGCACAAGCCCACGGGAGCGATGACAGCCCAAAGCGGCCGCTTGTGCAAGTCCCTCCGCTCTGAAATCGACTGTGTTATGGAGCCCGAGAGTTTGGCCTCGATTGCCGAAACTCGACTGGGCCTCCTTGCCCTGTGGATGCTGGTGGCCACGGCGACACTTAGCAGCTGGATGGGTACACTCTACACTTTCTTGGGATGCAATCGTTCCCTATAGAACTGAAAGTGTACACTTTTTTTGGGGCTTATGAACTCAGCAACTAAGGACATGGGTCTCTGGCCTCTATGGCGTAGTTTACCTTACGCTGCATTGGTCAGAGTACCACCGCTGCCGCTGCAGCAGGCGGAGAGTTGGCGTATGCCTCTTGGGGTCCCTGGCGCTCTACCTGGCCGGGCTCCTGCTGATCCTCATGCTGTACCTTTGTCATAGTTTAGGGTTTAGGGTTTTGGGTTTTGGGTTTTGGGTTTAGGGTTGGGTAACATTTTGCATGTTTCAGGGTACTTAAACCCAACAAGGAAGAAGCATGTAGATTTTTCATATTATCCCAACCATGAGCTAGGTACGTCTTTAACGTGGACCAGAGACCGCCCTTGTTGCGGGCTGGGGCCTCGATGGGCGCGGAAGATTGGGCGAACATGTCCAATGACCCATTCCGCATGGAGTTGCAGGGCCCTGTCCTGCATTGGGAGTACGATGACGTGGCCGGCATCCTCTTTGGATGCCTGGTTCTCTTGCTGCCGCTGACTGCGTATGTGCTTGGGGACGACGGAGAACAGGATTGAGCGCGCCTTTCACTTTGAGGTCTTGGGCAGTCTCGTCCAGGAAGTCTAACAGACTTTTGCTTTGGCTGCTGATTTCAATAGACAGCTGGACAGCGTGAGAGACGCAGGTTCGGCCTTCCCAGGCAGTGATGCTCGCAGCCCGGAGAAAACTCCGGGAGACTTTGAAAGGAGCGTCAAGCGTGGCAGAAGGAAAATGAGAGACGGCACCGTGCCCCTTTCTGAGACGAATCTGCCATTCTCCGCATGGAACCTGGAGGTTTAGGGGTACTTATGAGTAGGGGGCGTAAGAACCCTAAATGAGCTGTAGTCACAGTTGCCCTACTTCTAACCCTACTCATAAGTACTCATCTCAAATCTGGAATCAGCCACAGACTGCGGCGTCGGTGTTCCCCTAAACCCTAAACCCTAAACCCTAAACCCTAAACCCTAAACCCTAAACCCTAAACCCTAAACCCTAAACCCTAAACCCTATACCTTAAGCCTTGAACCCTAAAGCCCCCTTAGCTCGAAAGTTCCTTCAAACCTCAGACCCACAAAAAGCGCCCCTAAAGCCTCATCAGCCGTCAAGAAGCCCCAACAGCGCAACGTTCCCCCTTATCCTAGCAGTCCTTCACAGGGATTACAGTCGGGGGTACTGTAATCCCTGTTAAGGACTGTTAGTGTCAGGGGGAACATCCCAACCCTAATCTAAACCCTGAACCCTAAACCCTAAACCCTTAACCCTGAACGCTTAACCCTTAACCCTTAACCCTTAACCCTTAACCCTTAACCCTTAACCATAAACTGAAGGTGAGCTCCAAGTTCCTCATGCGCAACGACTACTGCCCCGTCCTTGGACATGTGCATGAGGGTCCAGCACCTGCGACGGTCGAGTTCACGGTTTCGCGTCTGGAGTGGGTTTCGGGTTCAGAGCTTAGGCCCTGAACCCTAACCCCAAACCCCAAACTCGAAACCCTAAACCCTAAACCCTAAACCCCAAACCCCAAACCCTAAACCCTAAACCCTAAACCCCAAACCCTAAACCCTAAACCCTAAACCCTAAACCCTAGGTGTGCAGGGTGTCACAGTTTGGGGTCTACGCTTCGGCGGGCTCTCCCGGGTGTGGAGGATAGGGTTTAGGGTTTAGGGTTTAGGGTTTAGGGTTTGGGGTTTAGGGTTTAGGGTTTAGGGTTGTACGCGGTCTACTTAAGCCCAAAACCCAAAACCCTGAGCCCCAAACCCTAAACCCCAAACTCTAAACCCGAAACTCCCTAAAACCCAGAACCCTAAACGCTCAACTCACCAAACCCGAAACCCCCAAACTCCCTAAACTCCCGAAGTCTTGCCTTTCAACGGCCCATGAAAGGCGCCTGAAACCAGGCCCTGGCCCGTACCCCCCCAGTACACCCTTGTCAATAGGGGGCTTAGGGTCTATAGGCTTGAGGCTTTAGGGTTTGGGGTTTGGGGTTTAGGGGTACCACATTCTGGGGGGGATTTAGGGCATCTTAAACAGCATTTAGGGTTACTTGAGGTCCAAGTGAGGACTAAGGCCCCGTACCCTAATACACCCCCGTCAGACGTTTCATCGTCGAATTCCTTGCTTTAGGACCCTAGAAGCCCTAAACCTAAACGCCTAAACCCTAAACCCTAAACCCCAAACCCCAAACCCCAAACCCTAAACCCTAAACCCTAAACCCTAAACCCTAAACCCCTAAACCCCTGTGTGAAGGTCAGACTTTCATTGACACTGGGCTGCGCCCGTGTGCGCCCAAGGAAGTGCGCGCACAATCCTGCTGCCGAAAAAGCTGGAACTGCCTTGCCAAGCTGAGAGGCCCTAAACTTAGGGACCTGGGATTTATGGATCAGGGCAGCCCCCGAAGCAATCCACGTTTTGAACCCTGGATTTGCAGAGTCCGGATACGTGGCACGCCAAGCACTAGGTTTCCTGAAAGGGGCGTCGGCCTGATCCTCAACCTGCAAGATCTGGAAACAGATTTTGTGAACACGCAGCCCCTCTACCCTAAACCCTAACTGCCAAGGCAGAACTACATCCGGGACCTGGATTACCAGAACCGCTATTCAGACTATCCAAAGATCGAGCGCTTGATCAAACTCAAGGAGGGCGGGGAGTGGGCGTGCCCCGCTGGGGCGTGAAGGAATGCCTCAACACTACACCCCAAGACGCGAACTCCCCTAAATGGGCCGTATCACAATTAGGCCTGAGGTTCTACTGTTTAAGGTTCAGCAACAATCAGTGCAAATGCACTGTTGAGCGCATTCCTCTGTCAGGAACCTGCAATGAGGATCCTATTGCCAGATAATTCTCTCTCTCTTTCCATAGAAATCTTTCAAATACTGACAGAAAATGCAATTTTCTTGTCATTACTTGTGGAAATGGTGATGATACATTTGCCACTACTGTAGCTCCTCATAAACTCATGTGTCCAAAAGGTAAAACAGGACCCATAAATGCTGTTCCCATTAAGAAGAAGTTGAAAACAATTCCGGAACGCGTATTTGGAGTATAAAATATGAAGCACAAGGTATAGTTCTTCCAAGGTGAAGACATATAAAAAGAAAATCAGAAGCAGCCAAAAGTTGCGCAAATATCCAAAATCAGTGTATCCTTTGTCCTTTTCCCTTGCCTCTAATGGTTTGTGCAAAGATGCCATTAAGCGATGGAGTGTTTGAGCGAAGAACGGGTCTTTTCATTGATTGCTCCATTCACGCGTTGCGCCTTTAATAAGTAGCAATAGTAGAATACGGTCGTTTGTTCTTGGTGACAAATTATCAGGTTTCTTTAATGCACTTTAAAAGTTTTGTTGGGCGGTGGGTCCGGTCCCTCAATGCGTTTGTCTTGTTCATCTTGTTCCCTCAAAGGGCCCATTATGATTCTATTTCATGCTTCCAAGGGTACAGCTAATATGTGCATAGGGCTGGCAACAGAGGCCGGGCGAGCGCCAGGTACACTGTATTCATGCATGAACTACTTTTCACAGGTGTTACAAGTGAACGGCTCACTCACGGCCAACATCCTATATATGCTTATTCAGAATGGTGTGACAGCGGGCAAGAATAATACATTATCAAACAAGTGAACGGGAAGTTAGTTCTATTTCTAAGTCAATCCAGTAAGACAAAAACCCAGAAATTGGATGAAACAAGGGTGTTCATGTACTCTATTCCCATTCCCTTTCAATATAGTACATTTAGTGACTATAGTGAGGTTTAGAATGTTGTGTAAACACGTGCGCGCATTATCCCCTTTCAGTATAAGTATGAAGAGGTGAAAGAATACTGTTAACATCCTTTGGGCGCGCTCGGTGAAAAGAGTTCTGGTTGTCTCGTGTATTTGGTATATTCGTGAAGCTAAGAAAGTATATTCCAACAATGTACGGGTTCGTGGTACGTTAGTTCTCTTTCTTCATCTGTTTCCCCAAAAAACAATCTTTGGAAGCGAAAATGACGGCAAATATATTATGTGAACTAAACTAACCAACAGCCCCTAATGCAAAACTATTGAATTGTGAGGAATGAAAAGACGCACAGGTTGCATTCGCTTTACCCGAAAGCACCAAAACCCTAAACCCCAAACCCCCCAAAAACCCTGTCATCCTTGCCAGGACCCTAAACCCCAAGCAATGAACCCAAAACCCAGAACCCAAAACCCAAAACCCTAAACCCTAAACCCTACCCTAAACCCAGGACGACATCTTGGCCAAGAGGGCCACGCCGGGAATGTCGCTCAAGTGCGACTTGAAGCGCCTGGGGCTGCAACGTCCGCAGAATCGGGTTTAGGATTCAGGGTTTAGGGTTCAGGGTTCAGGGTTCAGGGTTCAGGGTTCAGGGTTGAGGGTTTAGGCTTTATTGTTTAGAGTTTAGGTTTAGAGTGTAGGGTTAGGGTTTAGGGCTCATGGTGACCCTAAAGCCAATTCATCTTAACCCCGAAGCCCGAAAAACCCTGAACGCTAGAGCCTAACCAGGATGCCTTGTAGACCAGGCCACCAGAGAGCTTTCAGCATGCAAAAGGAAGCTTCGCCGAAATGTAGGTTTAGGGTTTAGGGTTAAGGGTTTAGGGTTAAGGGTTTAGGGTTAAGGGTTTAGGTTTTTAGGGTTTAGGGTCTAGGGTTTTGAGGGTCTAGGCTTTAGAGGTTAGGTTTGGAGGGTTCTAGAGTCTTCAGCCCCTGCGCCCTCAAAACCCTGAAGCCCTTAAACCCTTCAACCCTGGAGCCCTTTGAATCCCGAAAAGGTTTAGGGGTTATGGGTTTCGGGTTTAAGGGTTCAAGGGCTTAGGTTCACGGTTCAGGGTTTAGGGATTATTTAGGGTTTAGGGTTTATGGTTTAGAGTTAGGGCTCACAAGGTTTTAAGCTTCGGACTTCGCGCTTGATCCCCAAGCCCGACGTCTTGGGGGAGACCGGTTAAGACTTTATGGCAGGAAGGACTCCGCTCCAAATCGGCGTTAGGGTTTAGGGCTTAGGGCGGAAGAGCTTAGGGCTTGGGTTTAGGGCTTCGGGTAGCCCAAATCCTAAACCCTAAACCCTAAACCCCAAACCCCAAACCCCAAACCCCAAACCCCAAACCCCAAACCCCAAACCCCAAACCCCAAACCCCAAACCCCAAACCCTAAACCCTAAACCCTAAACCCTAAACCCTAAACCCTAAACCCTAAACCCTAAACCCCAAACCCTAAACCCTGTCTGCAAGGACCTTCGACTTGGTCAGCGTGCGGCCCAGGTGATCCTGCTTGGGGAGAGGTCTACGTCAGGTTGGGATTTTGGGGCTTAGGGAAAGAAGGGTTTAGGGTTTAGGGTTTAGGGTTTAGGGTTTAGGGTTTCGGGTTCAAGGTTTAGGGTTTAGGGTTTTGAAGGTCTTACCCATGTTTCTGACAACCACAAGTAAGTATCCATGAAGTCCCAGCCTGCAAAATTCACCGCCCCAGTGATTGTGCAGATTTGACGAGGCGGCCGGAAAGCATCATGAGCAACAGCTGGTTTTTTTTCCGGCCACATGGCACTCCAGACGCATGCAAAATCCACCGCCCCAGTCGGCCGGAAAGCATCACGAGCATCAGCTGGGCTATTTTCCGGCCACATGGCCGCCTAGGCTCCAGACGCGGGGCGGCGGGGTTTGGCAAGCGTCTGGAGCCTAGGGGGCCCTGTGGCCGGAAAATAACCCAGCTGATGCTCATGATGCTCTCCTCCCGCCTCGTCAAATCTGCTCAATCGCTGGGGCGGTGGGGTTTGGCAAGCGTCTGGAGCTTAGGGGGCTGTGGCCGGAAAATAACCCAACTGATGCTCATGATGCTCTCCTCCCGCCTCGTCAAATCTGCTCAATCACTGGGGCGGTGGGGTTTGGCAAGCGTCTGGAGCTTAGGGGGCCCTGTGGCCGGAAAATAGCCCAGCTGATGCTCATGATGCTCTCCTCCCGCCTCGTCAAATCTGCTCAATCACTGGGGCGGTGGGGTTTGGCAAGCGTCTGGAGCTTAAGGGGGCCCTGTGGCCGGAAAATAACCCAGCTGATGCTCATGATGCTCTCCTCCCGCCTCGTCAAATCTGCTCAATCACTGGGGCGGTGGGGTTTGGCAAGCGTCTGGAGCTTAAGGGGGCCCTGTGGCCGGAAAATAACCCAGCTGATGCTCATGATGCTCTCCTCCCGCCTCGTCAAATCTGCTCAATCACTGGGGCGGTGGGGTTTGGCAAGCGTCTGGAGCTTAAGGGGGCCCTGTGGCCGGAAAATAACCCAGCTGATGCTCATGATGCTCTCCTCCCGCCTCGTCAAATCTGCTCAATCACTGGGGCGGTGGGGTTTGGCAAGCGTCTGGAGCTTAAGGGGGCCCTGTGGCCGGAAAATAACCCAGCTGATGCTCATGATGCTCTCCTCCCGCCTCGTCAAATCTGCTCAATCACTGGGGCGGTGGGGTTTGGCAAGCGTCTGGAGCTTAAGGGGGCCCTGTGGCCGGAAAATAACCCAGCTGATGCTCATGATGCTCTCCTCCCGCCTCGTCAAATCTGCTCAATCACTGGGGCGGTGGGGTTTGGCAAGCGTCTGGAGCTTAAGGGGGCCCTGTGGCCGGAAAATAACCCAGCTGATGCTCATGATGCTCTCCTCCCGCCTCGTCAAATCTGCTCAATCACTGGGGCGGTGGGGTTTGGCAAGCGTCTGGAGCTTAAGGGGGCCCTGTGGCCGGAAAATAACCCAGCTGATGCTCATGATGCTCTCCTCCCGCCTCGTCAAGTCTGCTCAGTCACTGGGGCAGTGGTGGTCTGGTCACAAAAAGATGAGTCCCACGAAGGGATGAACATCAATCCCTTCGTGGGACTATTTCTGCATACCTTTTGTGACATGTTTATTTAATGGCAGTGCCGCCGACCCCAGAGAAGGAGCGTGGGGGTGGCATGCGCTGGAGGTGTTGGGGGTGGGGGTAGGGTAGTCGGGGTGGGGTGTTGGGGGGGTAGGGCTAGGCGTAGTGGAGGGTGTGGTGCGTAGATGAAGTATCAAGGCAAGGAGTGGTAGGTCAGGCCAACCCCCCAACCCCCCAACCCCTGATTGTGCAGATTTGACGAGGCGGCCGGAAAGCATTTTCCGGCCACATGGCCGCCGAGGCTTCAGACGCCTCACCGCCCCAGTGATTGAGCAGATTTGACGAGGCGGCAGGAAAGCATCATGAGCATCAGCTGGGCAATTTTCCGGCTGTGGCCGCCTAGGCGCCAGACGCCTGCAAAATCCACCGCCCCAGTGATTGAGCAGATTTGACGAGGCGGCCGGAAAGCATCATGAGCATCAGCTGGGCTATTTTCCGGCCACATGGCCGCCTAGGCTCCAGATGCCTGTAAAATCCACCGCCCCAGTGATTGTGCAGATTTGACGAGGCGGCCGGAAAGCATCATGAGCATCAGCTGGGCTATTTTCCGGCCACATGGCCGCCTAGGCTCCAGACGCCTGCAACATCCACTGCCCCAGTGATTGTGCAGATTTGACGAAGCGGCAGGAAAGCATCATGAGCATCAGCTGGGCGATTTTCCGGCCACATGGCCGCCTAGGCTTCAGACGCCTGCAAAATCCACCGCCCCAGTGATTGAGCAGATTTGACGAGGCGGCCGGAAAGCATCATGAGCATCAGCTGGGCAATTTTCCGGCCACATGGCCTAGGCTCCAGACGCCTACAAATCCACCGCCCCAGTGATTGAGCAGATTTGACGAGGCGGCCGGAATGCATCATGAGCATCAGCTGGGCTATTTTCCGGCCACATGGCCGCCTAGGCTCCAGACGCCTGCAAAATCCACCGCCCCAGTGATTGCTGACGAGACGGCCGGAAAGCATCATGAGCATCAGCTGGGTTATTTTCCGGCCGCATGGCCGCCTAGGCTCCAGACGCCTGCAAAACCCAATTGTGCAGATGTGACGAGGCGGCAGGAAAGCATCATGAGCATCAGCCGGGCTATTTTTCGGCCACATGCCTAGGCGCCAGACGCCTGCAACATCCACTGCTCCAGCGATTGTGCAGATTTGACGGCTCGGCGGGAAAGCATCATGAGCATCAGCTGGGCTATTTTTCCGGCCACATGGCCGCCTAGGCTTCAGACGCCTGCAAAATCCACCGCCCCAGCGATTGTGCAGATTTGACGAGACGGCCGGAAAGCATCATGAGCATCAGCTGGGCAATTTTGAATCCACCGCCTCAATGATTGTGCAGATTTGATGAGGCGGCAATGCTTGAGTGGGCCACTAAACCCCTCCAAGCCCCCCAAAACCTACCTAAACACCCTAAACCCCCTAAACCACCAAAACCCCATAAATCCCTGAACCCCCCCAACCCTAAAAACCCTAAAGCTATGACGACCACTTTTGGAGCTCCAATCCTAAACCCTAAACCCCCTAAACCCCCTAAACCCCCTAAACCCCCTAAACCCCCTAAACCCCCTAAACCTCCTAAACCCCGTAGACCCCCTAAACCCCCTAAACCCCCTAAACCCCCTAAACCCCCTAAACCCCCTAAACCCCCTAAACCCCTAAACCCCTAAACCCCCTAAACCCCCTAAACCCCCTAAACCCCCTAAACCCCCTAAACCCCCTAAACCCCCCAAACCCCAAACCCCAAACCCCAAACCCTAAACCCTAAACCCTAGAGCCCTAAAAGCGCCCGGGAGCTCTCAGGTCTCGGAACCAAGTTTGATGTGATACTCATGGACCCTCCTTGGGAAGAGTGCCCCGGCCTAAAGCCTAGGAGATGCAAGGGTATAGGGTTTAAGGGACTATGGGGTTTAGGGTTTAGGGTTTGGGGTTTAGGGTTTAAGGTTGTTTAGGGTTTAGGGTTCAGGGCTTAGGGCTTAGGGCTTAGGGTTTAAGGGACTACAGGGTTCAGGGCTTATGGGTGTAGGGCTGGAGGGTATAAGGCTTAGGGGGTGTAGGCTTTCAGGGTGTCGGGTTTTAGCTGTGTCGGTTTTTTTGCTCAGGTTCTGGGTTTAGGGTTAGGGTTTAGGGTTTAGGGTTTAGGGTTTAGGGTTTAGGGTTTAGGGTTTAGGGTTCAGGGTTGAGGGTTGAGGGTTTAGGGTTTAGGGTTTAGGGTTTAGGGTTTAGGGTTTAGGGTCTTGTCTGGCCCGGCCAGGTATAATGCAAGAGTGGCCGGCATGTACGTGCCGGATGAGGACGTCCGGCAACGACTTGCGCGTCAACCCTGAGTCCCGAAGCCCTAAACCCTAAACCCTAAACCCTAAACCCTAAACCCTAAACCCTAAACCCTAAACCCTAAACCCTAAACCCTAAACCCTAAACCCTAAACCCTAAACCCTAAACCCTAAACCCTAAACCCTAAACCCTAAACCCTAAACCCTAAACCCTAAACCCTAAACCCTAAACCCTAAACCCTAAACCCTAAACCCTAAACCCTAAACCCTAAACCCTAAACCCTAAACCCTAAACCCTAACCCTAAACCCTAAAATGCAAGGGCGTGGGGCGCCTTTGATGCAGGACTTGGTTACCTGGACTCTCGAGGAGCTGAGGAATCTCAAGGCCAGCGCACTCCCTCCTTGCCTAGACAATCTCGCATCCCATTCCCGAAGAGTTTAGGGTTTAGGGTTTAGGGTTTAGGGTTTAGGGTTTTTTGGGGTAGGGTAGCTGGCCCTTATTTCCTTGTTTTGGGGTTGGAGTTCCTATATAATCCCCTTAAAACCACAAAGTTCACCCTTTTTATTCCTAGGTTACTCCTTGGTCTAGGTAGTGTGCAAGACGATCTTGGTGGCGCTTGGGTACAGCATAACATGCAATAGCACAGAATACGGTTTCATATACTACGAGCTGTGTATAAGGACACTCGAACCGACCCCCAAGAACACCTAGATAGTCCCCCGTTATCATATGAAGGACAGTCGTCCGCAGTCACAGTGGGGTTACCAAAAGCAGCTTCCTGAAGCCTCAAGCCTAGCCTTCGGTCGTGAGTCGTGGGTTCGGGTTCAGGGTGTCACACACACAATGGTGTCTTATGGGACCTTCCGGCACCGGAAGTCACCCTAGGATTCGCATGACCTGCTAGCTGCGTCTTTCAAGCATGGCCTGCCAGTCCGGCATGAGGGAACCCAAACCCCAAACCCCCAAAAACCCAAAAGCCTAAAACCTAAAACCTAAACCCTAAACACCCTAAACTCTAAACACCCTAAACCCTAAACACCCTAACCCCTGAAAACCCTCGACCCTATGTCGCCCAAGTCCTCCGCTGCCTTCGCGCAGATCGGGGAAATCGCCGACTCCCAGTCCTTCCTGTTCCTTTGGTGTGGGGAGACGCCTGGAGCTGAGTCTGTGGGCTCCAAACCCAGAACCATAAACCTTAGACCCTAAGCCCTAACTATAAAAACTATAAAGCCCCACTAAACCCGATGAAGCCTTAGATAAGCCCAGGCAAAATCCTCTACAACCTACAAAGTCCTAAGCAAACCTTTCCAAGCCAAAGCACTGCGCAAGCACGAAGCTCTGAAGCGCCCGCGTTGCTTAATATAGGGGTCGGGGAAAATAATACTAGTATTCCCACATGGTCCCTACACATCAATGTACTAAAATAACCCCCAAAGCCCTGTTCTAAACAAGGGGGCCCCTATAATAAGGCATCTGGAGCACGGCCGCGAGCTCTTGAAGAAGTGGGGCTTTCGACGCATTGAGGCGCATGTCTCTGGACTCTCCGGAACCCTAAACCTTAAGCCCTAAACCCTAACCCTTTGACTACTTGAAGGTTCATAAGTACTTCCCCAAGTCTACCAAAAATGGCGTAGCTCACGTCGTCTTCCGCAAATCCTGACTAGGGTTCAAGGCTTAGGTTTAGGCTTTTTTGGTATTCGGGCTGTTTGATTTAAGGTTCCTCAAATCATAGTTGGGATCATGTGTTTATGGTTTGAGTTCACAAGCTCGAACCAGCTGGAAGATTTGGGGAAGTACGCCACCTTAGCATGATGAGGGCGACTTTCGCTTGGGCACAGAGAAACACCCACGTTTCGAAGGACATCTGCTGGGTGAAGACGAACCGCCAAGCCAAGCTGGATGCCAGGGGTACTGTCAAGTGCGCCGACACCGATTGACCTGCTGTGTAGTTGCTGCAACCCTAAACCCTAAACCCTCAACCCTACCCCCCAAACCCGAAACCCGAAACCCTAAACCCTAAACCCTGAACCCTAAACCCGAAACCCTAAACCCTAAGCCCTAAACCCTAAACCCTAAACCTAACCCAAAGCCCCGCAGAAGCCGCGTCTGGCGGGGATGCCAGGCAGCAGAGCGTCATGTATGGCGACACCTCCATCATCCAGAGAACGAAGGAGCATTGCCTCGTTGGAGTGAAGGCCTGTGAGTCACCTGTTGGGATGTTTCCCCCTTATACGAAGAGTCCTTATGAGGGATGAAAGTATACCCTTATTCTAATCCTTATTAAGGACAGTCCTTAGTAGGGATGATAGTACCCCCCCTCCCAATTATATGCCCCATTAAGGACTGTTAGTATACGGGGACATCCCAAGTTGCCGATTGACCTGGGCTTTGGAGTTTTTGACCCAAAGCACTAAACCCTAAAACCCCAAACCCCGAAACCCCGAAACCCTAAACCCTAAACCCTCCGACTCCGGAATGCGGAGTTCAGGGGACCGTGAAGCGGTCCATAGACACGCACTTCATCCACGCCAACTGCGACGTGGACCTCATCATGGAGGACTGGTACCCATCCTGGGGGGCTCAACCCGAAAAGCGCTGATCATCAAACTACAATTACTCTTAGAACCCTTGCAAAGGGGTTCAGGGTTTAGGGTTTAGGGTTAGCAAACCCACTTCAAAACTCTTACTCTTACTCTTGCTCTTGCTCTTTCTCTTACTCTTACTCTCATGAGAACTGCTGGCATACGGTTACGATGATGGTTTTCCCCACTCGCCCTGACCCATTTCAGGAAGAGAAGGGCTTCGGCTCGACGCACAAGCCAACTGAGCCTCACACTCAGAAAGGCTAGGGTTTAGGGTTTAGGGTTTAGGGTTTAGGGTTTAGGGTTCAGCATCTCTGGTCCAAGCATTCACCAGTTGAGCAGCTTTCAAGGCCACAGGGGAATACCCACCCGCCCATTGGGTCCCACACCATTAGGAAAAGTATCCAACCTCCTTCTTCTCTAGGCACGTGGTCAACAGAATGGATTTGTTAACCACATGTTTCTGTTTCAAGCGGACAAGAAAACCAAACGTGGTCAACAGAATGGATTTGTCAACCACATGTTTCTGTTTCAAGCGGACAAGAAAACCAACGTGGTCAACAGAATGGATTTGTTAACCACATGTTTCCATTCGGGAACTTATTCTTTGGAAGCCATCTTGAGTTCTTGAGTCGTTTGAGGGGCTTCAGGGGCCTCAAAAACAGGCGCGGTCATTCGGAAACTTATTCTTTGGAAGCCATCTTGAATCGCTTGACTCTTTTGAGGGCTCCGGGGGGGGGTGGGGGGGGGGTGGGGGGGGGGGGGGGGGGGGGGGGAGGGGGGGTGGGGGGGGGGGGTGGGGGGGGTGGGGGGTTGGGGGTGGGGGGGGGTGCGGGGGGGGGGGGGGGGGCTGGAGGGGGGGGGGGACCTTGCCCACTAAATAATGACCTTGCCCGCTAAATATATGACCTTGCCCGCTAAATATATGACCTTGCCCGCTAAATATATGACCTTGCCCGCTAAATATAACCTTGCCCGCTAAATATAGGACCTTGCCCGCTAAATATAGGACCTTGCCCGCTAAATATAGGACCTTGCCCGCTAAATATATGACCTTGCCCGCTAAATATATGACCTTGCCCGCTAAATATATGACCTGGCCCGGGCCATATATTTAGCGGGCAAGGTCATATATTTAGCGGGCAAGGTCATATATTTAGCGGGCAAGGTCATATATTTAGCGGGCAAGGTCATATATTTAGTGGGCAAGGTCGCCCTTTAGCGGGCAAGGTCATATATTTAGTGGGCAAGGTCATTTTTTAGCCAATGGACCTTGCCCACTAAATATATGACCTTGCCCGCTAAATATATGACCTTGCCCACTAAATATATGACCTTGCCCGCTACATATAGGACCTTGCCCGCTAAATATATGACCTTGCCCGCAAAGTCATTAACATTTATATTATATATGAAAGAGTGGTTTAGTGTTTCGGGTTTAGGGTTTAGGGTTTGGGGTTTGGGGTTTAGGGTTTAGGGTTTAGGGTTTAGGGTTCTGCCACACCTTAGGTGTTTTTGGGGTTGAGGGGCTTGTGGTTGAGATTTGTATGGTTGAGGGTTCTTAGGGGCTTTAGGGTGGACCCCTAAACCCTAAACCCTAAACCCCAAACCCCAAACCCTAAACCCGAAACCCGAAACCCTAAACTTTAAACCCTAAACCTGAACCCTAAACCCTAATCCCGAAACCCTAAAACCCAACCAGACCCCCAGGCTGTACGAGACCATTGAGCACTTCTGCTTGGGCCGAAGGCTGCCTCCCAGGGAGATGGGAAAGGAGCCCCGTGATAACTTGTTTGAAGGGTCGGGGTTAGGGTTTCGGGCTTAGGGCTTAGGGTTTAGGGTTCAGGATTTAGGGTTAAGGGTTTCGGGTTGAATTAGGGGCTAGGATGTCGGGTTCACTCGTCGGGTTTAGGATTTAGGGTTTCGGGTTTGGGGCTTCGTTTCTTCTCTAGCAAAGGCGAAGGGCTTTGAAAGCTCAGCTTGCAGGTCTTTAGGGCTTCGGGGGTTGGCATTCTTGAATCGCAGCATTGGGTCTGCCCTCATCTTCCCGCACTCCAGAGTACACTAACCTCAGAATCTTGTGAGCCCCAGCCCTCAATTCCTCAACAACCCCCAACCCTGAACCCCCA
The DNA here is from genome assembly GCA_905221605.1 of Symbiodinium natans. Classification (NCBI taxonomy): domain Eukaryota; class Dinophyceae; order Suessiales; family Symbiodiniaceae; genus Symbiodinium; species Symbiodinium natans. The sequence continues at coordinate 490,082 of CAJNDS010002100.1, forward strand.
AAGGAGTAAAGCGCCTGCAGTAAGACAGCAAGCCAGCAACCAAAAAGAATCGCACCAGTGTGCGCCGTCCCGGGGGATGCGTGATTCATGTTTGCCTCCTTCTGCTGGGCTTAGGGATACGGGAATCAATTAGGGTTCAATTCGGGTTTAGTTTGGGTTTCGTTCGGGTTTACTTAGGGTTTAGTTCGGGTCTAGTGAGGTTCTTGCGTGGTTCACGAGACCGAAATGCTGCGTTTGTTTGCAAATGCCGCCTGCCGATGCTCCTTTCAACAGACGAAATTTGCATCGATTTTTCATGCTGATATATACATACATACATATATGTGTGTATACGTATAAATAAATAAATAAATAAATATATATATATATATATATATACATATTTATGTATATTCATCAAATTTCGCATATGTTTGCATACATATACATATATATATATATATATGAGTCACTAGGCATCGTCGTTGTGAACTCAGTCCCTTTAGCCTTAACCCCTCCTAAGCCCTAAGCCCTAGACCTAAAGCCTTGTTTCAAGGGATTTAAAGGGGTCCGAAGAATGGGCCCTTATTCTGTAGAGTGCATATAAGGGTTCTATAGCAGGGACTCTTATTGTGTATAGTGGATCTAAGGGTTATATAACAGGGGACCCAAATTAAGGGCCCATACTTCGGATCCCACAAGAACCCTAAACCCTAGACCCTAGACCCTAAACCCTAAACCCTAAACCCTAAACCCTAAGCGCTAAACCCTAAACCCTAAACCCTAAACCCTAAACCCTAAACCCTAAACCCTAAACCCTAAACCCTAAACCCTAAACCCTAAACCCTAAACCCTAAACCCTAAACCCTCAACCCTAAACCCTAAACTCTAAACCCTAAACCCTAAACCCGAAACCCCTCCCTTGGTGATGCGCTCACCCGCGGAGGCGCCTCGAGCTCTTCGGCCGCGATCGCAACCTCCGGGATGGCCCGGGCCTCTTTGAGGGACTACAGGGGGTCAAGCTCTGGACCCTAAACCCTAAACCCTAAACCCTAAACCCTAAACCCTAAACCCTAAACCCTAAGCCCTAAGCCCTAAACCCTGAAACCCCTAAGCCCCAATGTAAGGTAGGAGGAAATTCAGGCCATCCACCAGGGGGATGAACCCTGCGGAGTCCGAGTTCCCTAGGCCCTAAACCCTCAACCCTAATCCCTAATCCCTAAACCCTAAACCCTAACCCCTAGCCGGGGTTCGGGGTTCCAAGCCTGGGCCAGGGGCCGTGAAGGCTCCACTTCGGGGGCAGCGGGGGGATGACGAGTTTGGGGGGTTTGCGGGTGAGGGTTTTTGGGGTTTTTGGGGTTGGGGTTTAGGGTTTAGTTTTTAGGGTTTTTGGGGTTTTGGGTTTTAGGGTTTAGGGTTTCGGGTTTAGGGTTTAGGGTTTTTGGGGTTTTGGGTTTTAGGGTTTAGGGTTTCGGGTTTGGGGTTTGGGTTTTTGGGGTTTTGGGTTTTAGGGTTTAGGGTTTCGGGTTTGGGGTTTGGGGTTTAGGGTTTAGGGTTTAGGGTTTGGGGTTTGGGGTTTAGGGTTTAGGGTTTGGGGTTCAGGGTGTAGGGTTTCGGGTTGAGCATTTTAGATACCCAGAGACTCGAATAGTACTTCGTCCATGGGAGGCTGCCCATATATGATGCTTGAAAGAATCCCTATATTCTTTTTTTCTTTTCGGGTGTAGGGTTTAGGGTTTAGGGTTTAGGGTTTAGGGTCTCTCTGTTTTCTCTCTTCTGTCTCGCTCTCTCCGAGTCGCCTTGTCACTGTTGGCCGACCGTGGCTTCTGGTTTCTTCTCTCCGGGACCATAGGGTTTAGGGTTTAGGGTTTAGGGTTTAGGGTTTAGGGTTTAGGGTTTAGGGTTTAGGGTTTAGGGTTTAGGGAGACTTCAAGCAGGTCAAATTGGCCTTCGTTGTCAGAGGCTTCTTTTTGGTCGTTTTTACCTTTGTAGTGCCTCTCTTGCTCTGTCCTTTCCCCCTCCCACCATCTTTCTCGCTATCCCCCTGGCTTTCTCTCTACACCTCCAGTGCTATGTACGCGTAGGTTCTTTGATCTTTGCATAGAGTCGACCCGATGCAAGACCTTCTCATTTCGATTCTGATTCGCAGTATTCCGCCAGGTCGGAACTCTTTACCGCAACGTAACCAACCCCCCACAGACCGCGCGAAACTTCCATGAGTGGGTTCTTGTGCAGGCTGGCTCACTCTGGGCAATGGCCTCACCACTGACAACTGGGACAAAGAGGCAGAGAACACGGGATGGGGGGATTGAGGGTCTCGCTGTTCGGCGCTCTAAACCTTAACCCTAAACCCTAGATCTACACCCTAAACCCTAAACCCCAAACCCTACACCCCAAACCCTAGACCCTAAACCCTAAACCCTGAACAGCAGCTTGCCCGCAAGCCACAGCTGCCCGACCGTTTTCTGACCTGTGCAGACCTACCTCAAGTGGTTCGAGGGCGAGAAGCAGTGGCCAGAGGCGCCGCTGCAGACCCGAAGCCCAAATTTGGGTCCGAGTAAATACTAATATGATAGAAGTTTGAATTGGCATTAACTGTAGTAGTTAAAATGGGAATTAGCTGTATGAATTTCGTTATGAACTTAATGTTGTATTTAATTTAGTTCATTTAGATATTTTTTGTATTTCAATTAACTATCATTGTCTATAATACATAAAATTCATTTACCTAATGTAGTCCAAATACATACTTTAATTCATTGCATTAGTTAAAACTAATCTAATTAGTTAGTTGTTGATCAATCGAAGTAATTCAACAATTCAACCAATTTACTTACTTTAATTAATTTGGATTCCCGTGAACTTCCCATCCTCCAAGTAGGCGGTCTTTTGTGCATGTTCGCGCACAGGCTGCGCTTGTGGTTTTGAGTTTTGCAAAAGGGTGCTTGGGATGAGCCTCCCTGGTTGACTGTCCTCCCCCTTTTCCTTGCCCTTTCTCAAGACGCTGTGGTCTTCTTTCTGGGTCACAAGGGCTAGAATGTTGGGCTGTGCCGTGATTCTGTCCTACGCATCTTCCAAACCCTAAACCCTAAACCCTAAGCCTTATACAAGTCCTTATGGGGGTTTACGAAAAAAGGGACCCCTAACAATCCCCCCACAAGCAGGATTCCCTTATAGGACCCCACTAAGGTACCTCTTGATTGTGGAAACCCCCTTATTAGGGGATAGGATTACGGGGACCCTTGGGGATATAGACCCTCTGAATAAGGTCCCTGTTTAGGAGAGCCAAAAGAGGGTTCAGAAGGGTTCCCTTTCAAGGGTCCCCCGTAATCCAACCTAGGACGCCTTATAGCCAGTCCTTTGCACCGCGCTCGCAGGTGCAAGACTACAAGGGCGGGCGACTCCTCGGGAGCACGGCTGTGTTGCAGGGATGTTTAGGGTTTAGGGTTTTTGGAGTTTCAGGGGTTCTAGTCGGGCTAAAGGGTTCTGATTCTTAAGCCCGAAACCCCAGGGGTTTGAGGACTTGGGTTCATGTCTTCGGCTGCCTTACCGTCAACGGCCAGCCATCGACTCGAAACCCCTGGGCTGTGGGCGGGGGGTACTGTGGCCACGATTCGAGGGTTCCCTAAACCCTAAACCCTAAACCCTAAACCCTAAACCCTAAACCCTAAACCCTAAACCCTAAACCCTAAACCCTAAACCCTAAACCCTAAACCCCTAAGGCCTCCGGATCATGCCACCCACATCCACCGACCAAAGAGGCCGCAAACCAGAAAGAGCCAACCGGGGTAGGGGGGCACCTCCCAAACCCATCCAGCAGATCGCCAGGGTCGGCGGACCCTAAACCCTAAACCCTAAACCCTAAACCCTAAACCCTAAACCCTAAACCCTAAACCCTAAACCCTAAACCCTAAACCCTAAACCCTAAACCCTAAACCCCGCAAAACACTAAAGGAGCATTGCCGAGATTGACGTGCTCCGACCAAAGAGCCCCGTCCGACCAGGCCAGATGGGGATCAGGATTTTTCGGGTGTTTGGGCTTGAGGGTTTAGGGTTTAGGGTTTCGGCTTTAGGGTTTAGGGTTTAGGGTTTAGGGTTTAGGGTTGGTGGCCCAGTGGTACCCTTTTTGCCTTTTCTTGGTTCAAGGTTCACTTATCATGTATAGAACCCTTATTGTCACTGATGGTTTCTGGGCTACCAAGATGAAGCTCCCCATGATCTAAGCCCGAAGCCCCAAGCCTCAAGATCCGAAAAGAGTCTTTCTCAGAGGTTGTGTGGGGTCCCGAGTGGGGTTTTTGAGAGGCCCCAAACCCCAAACCCCAAACCCCAAACCCCAAACCCCAAACCCCAAACCCCAAACCCCAAACCCCAAACCCCAAACCCCAAACCCCAAACCCCAAACCCCAATCCCCAAACCCCAAACCCCAAACCCTAAACCCTAAACCCTAAACCCTAAATCCTAATCCCTAAACCCTAACCTTAAACCCTAAACCCCACATGGTTTAGGGTTTCGGAGGTTCGGGTCTTGGGGCGATGGGTTTCTCGAGGAACCCTGGAGGGCTCAAGGATGGAGCCTATTAGGGTTTAGGGTTTAGGGTTTAGGGTTTAGGGTTTAGGGTTTAGGGTTTAGGGCACATACGCCGTGAACCTAAACCCCTCAACATCGTGAAAACGCCTGAAAACGCCTGAAACCCCCCTGAAGACTCACTGAGCCCGAAATCCCAACCATCCTGAGATCACCTTGCAGCCTCCCCAAACCCTGAACCCTAAACCCAAAACCCTAAATCCTAAACCCTAAACCCCAAACCCTAAACCCTGAACCCCCATGATTCTTCAGGGCGCAAGAAGAGCCGCTCACCTTCGCCGCGCCGGCGAGTTGGCCCGGGGCCCTTTTGTTGCGTCTCGAGCCCCGAACCGCCTGGAAGCCTGAAAAGAAATTCCCTAAATTCCCTACATCCCCTACACCCTACATCCCCTACACGCCGAAACCCTAACCTCCAACCCCCCCCCCCCCCCCTAACTCCCCTTAAACGCCCAAGAAGCAAACCCTTAAACCCCCCGAGGGCGTAACTAAACCCTAAACCCTAAACCCTAAACCCTAAATCCTAACAGCCCCTTAGCATGTCCGACCTCAGGTCCAAGTTCCGGAGCGGGCGGTTGGCGAGCCGCGCGCGCCTCGCGAGACTACGCCGGGGCCTTGGGCCAACGGGCTCTCATGGTTTAGGGTTTAGGGTTAAGGCTTTAGGGTTTGGTTTAGGGTTTAGGGTTTAGGGTTTGTGGTTTAGGGTTTAGGGTTTGGGGTTTGGGGTTTGGGGTTTAGGGTTTCGGGGCTCAGATGCGCTCTTCGAGGGTCGAGAAGTTTAGGACTGATAACATGGAGTTTCTTGACGCCCCGATGCGTGTTGCTTTGTAAAGAGAGAGAGAGAGAGAGAGAGAGAGAGAGAGAGAGAACGATAAAAGGGAGAGAGCGAGATGGCATCGGACAGGACCGGGCCTCATGCAAGCCGCAGCAAGAATCAGAAGAAACAACAAGACGAATGAGACCATTCATAGGTAGAGGCACATATCCAGAACATAAGAAGAGAGTCATCCTTATACCCTAAAGCCTCAACCCAAACCCTACAAGCCAGTGGCGCCGGTGTGCCTGGTGCTCTCTTGATGTTGCAAGTCTTGGGGTCAGTAGTAGCGCTGCAAAGCAGCCAAAAGCCTTAACTCCCACCCCTAACCCTAAACCCTAAGCCCTGAGCCCTAAACCCTTAAACCCTAAACCCTAAACCCGAAACCCTAAACCCTAAACCCTAAACCCTGAACCCTCGTTCCTGAACTCTGCCGCCTCAGGATTACGAGGAGGATGAGAAGCCGCTGCCCGAAGACCTCGGCGAGATGGCGCCTCCGATTCCGAAGGAGGACGACTAGGACTTCCGCGGAGGCCATGGGATCTGGTTAGGGTTTAGGGTTTAGGGTTTAGGGTTTAGGGTTTAGGGGTTCTTACTTCAGGGTTGAGGGGTTTCCTGCAATGCTGCGAAGGAGCATAGAACGGGAGGCAGTTGGGATGTTCTCCCTTGTACTAGCAGTCCTTAATCGGGATTATAGTACCCCCTATTATAATCCCCATTAAGGACTGCTAGTATAAGGGGGAACATTCCAAGGAGGCAATGCAATGCTTGGTCTCCAAAGAAGTCACAGTGACATGGACAGGAACTCGCCGTCGGTTCAGAGCTGCGTCCCCCACTCATTCTCTACTGTTTGCTTAAGAATCCCCCCAAAAGCCAAAAGAAGAAATGATCCCTATATTGGCCTTTTAAGGAAGAACATGTTTATTCTTTTGGGGGGTTCTTAAGCAAGTAGTCTCGCAAATTGGATTGCTGATGACGAAAAGGCGTGGGTTGCGGCAAGACGTTCCCTGCGTGCCCGGGCAAAAGAAGGGCGCTTGCACCCTGCAATCACTTTGATGCACACGCTGATCTACATTCTGGGTACCCTTCTTGGGCATAATATAGCCTAAACTAAGTCCCAAACCCTAAACCCTTAACCCTTAACCCTACACCCCAAACCCTGCACTCTCTTGGACAACCCCCCGACAAGCTTGCTAGGCACTGACTTCCAACCTCCTGCCGATCAGTCTTTATTGCAGCCATTGCGGGACTGTGTAGGGCAAGCAACGACCGGTTCGCAGACTCCTCAAAGACTCCAAAACAGCTCATTATGGGTTTAGTGTTTAGGGTTCAGGTCCTTCTGGCAATCTACTCGTATCCTGCCTTAAGCCAGACGAAGAATTTAAGGAATACTCCGTAACACTTAAGCTGTTTCGAAAAGCGTGGGGTAAGGCCGCGTAAGCACTCTGTGCAAGCCAAAGTGCCGACCCCTCTGGGGTTCATGCCAGCAGCCTGCCGGGGCCTTTTTTTGCCGGGACACAGGGGACGTGGGAGATGACGCAGCACGATCCCCTCTCCCTCCCTCCTAAAGCAAGCAACCCTGAAACCCCTTAACCCATGCTAGAACTTTCAAAGCCCTAGACCCTACTGTAAAGCCGTTTCATCCCCAAACTCTAAATCCCCTCCAAACCCTAAACCCTCTGAACACCCCCAAGCCCTAGAGCCTAAACTCCTTAGTCCCCCTACTAGAAAGCCCTAATCCCTAAAGGCCTTAACCTCCAAACTACAAAAACCTATTACCCCCCAAACGCTGAACCCCCCAACCCCTTAACCCTAACCCTTGCCTCGCAAATCTTCGTTTCAAGGAACACTGGCCAGCATGGCACAGGATGTGGGCGCCTTCTTTGAGCTCGGCGCCTACTTGAGAGTACATGTGGCTTCCGTTTCAAGGGCTTAGGCTTAGGAAGAGTTTATGAGTGAGAAGCACCTTGAATGAACAGTTTCCATACTTGTGATTTCTTAGGGTTTGGGTTTAGGGCTGAAGGTTTGGGCCCAACCCGCAAGCCGACGTCTAAACCTCAGCATGCGCTTGGGCCCTTGGTATCCTCGACCCTCCAACCTCGCGCCAAACGATCCAAAGCCTCCAACTTCCACCTCAGACCCTGACAGCCCTAAGCCCCTCAACCCGAGACTTGCTAAACCCTAAACCCTGTCCCACCCCCCCCCCCCCCCCCCCCGAGGCCCATGGACTTTTCAGATCTTCACGAGCTGCCACTTGGGCCTGTGGGAGCCAGGGCCTTCAGGAAGTAGGCCCTCCAAACCCTCCAGGCCTTGAAAAGCCCTTTGAACCCCAAACCCTCTTAGTTCTCCAAACACTGCAAACCCACCTTGTAAGGTTGGAAGGCTGCAGGGTTGAGGGCACAAAGTGTTATGAGAAAGCGCCTCAGGCGTTTTTGGACGGAAGTTGAAAGTTTCCCGAAACCCTAAACCCTAAACCCTAAATCCTAAACCCTAAACCCCAAATCCTGAACCCTAAATCCTAAACCCGAAACCCTAAGCCTTAAAAGCCGATGACTGCCAGGCTAGGAGCCGCGCAGAGCGGCGATGCTCCCAAGGACCACGAGTTTGCACTTTGCGCCTCGGGGAACAGGGGGTTTAGGGTTTAGGGTTTTAGGGTTTACGGTTTAGGGTCGGGTTTAGGGTTTCGGGTTTCGGGTTTAGGGTTTAGGGTTTAGGGTTTAGGGTTTAGGGTTGTTCATCAGGGTCACGGGATTTCTTCCCTAAGCACCTAGGAGGGGCAACCTCCAAGTAGGGTAGTCTCACACAGGACGATCCCGTCGCGGCTGCCCTCGAGCAGGGCGTACGTGAGACGTCGGGAGGCCCAGTGTAAAACCTGGGTTTCAATTTCAATCCTTCTTCCCTATATTGTATATGTATATATATATATATGCATGTATTTATGTAGATGTATATCATTCTATTATATGTACACACACACACACTATGTTTGTATCTTTCAATATATGATTTGTTGTATGTTATATATATATATATATAAGCCTTAAGAGCTGTTTAAGGTTCGAGTTGTAAATTTACATGTCTTTCTGGCACCTGCAGCTAGAAAGCATGCGCTAGAGTAGAGGCACGAAAAGGCCTGCTATTATTGAGATCGACCCCCTACCCTGGACCCCAAACCCGAAATCCTACTTTCAAGCAGCCATGAACCTGCAGATGAACCCTGCAGCCTATGGCGCTTGAGGTGCAGAGGCGACTTTACACGCTGTTATAGCTACAGTATACCCTTCATCTAGTCCTATAGGGTTTAGGGATTCTCTCTTCGGCCATCTTAGAATCCGTAGATGCGGGCGCGAACAAAAACGTGCGAACAAATAGTGGGTGCTCTACATGTAGTCTTCAAAGAAAGCTTGTCTAAGGATTAGGGCTTAACGCCCAGGATCCCCCCCCCTCCCCCAGTCAAGGGATGAAGACTCGTACCCCTAAGCTTGTACCCCCGAAAGGTTCCCCTTAACATACTCCTAATATGGATCCCTTATATTGCCTTAGGGATCCTTAAAAAGGGACCCCAACCCAAGGGTACAACCTCAAGGGTCCAACCCTAAACCCAAACCTAATCCCTAAACCCTAAACCCAAAACCCTAAACCCTAAACCCTAAGGCCTAAGCCCTGAACCCTAAACCCGAAACCCGAAACCCGAAACCCGAAACCCGAAACCCTAAACCCTAAACCCTAAGCCCTAAACCCGAACCCCTAACCCCAGGGCACAGGATCCCCCGAGACCCAAGGAAAAGGGTCGCCTCCAACATCGACAGCCAGCTTCTGCTCCTGGAGGAGGAAAGCGTGGCGTGCCAAGTGACGGACGTTTAGGGTTTAGGGTTTAGGTTTTGGGGATTTGGGGTTTAAGGGTTTAGGTTTAGGGCTCTACTGGGGTTGGGGCTTCCAGAGGTCGCGAAGCTGTTGAAGCTAGTCCGACTGCAGATTCCTGTAGAGGATAATAGTAAGGGGTTTCCTACGCCTTTCCTGGGGGCTTCCAAAAATCGGGGTACTTTTTTTTTTTTTTTTTTTGGGGGGGGGGGGGGGGGGTTCTGTAACAAGGATTTATTCTATTCTGGGGCATATGAAGGGTACCCCTATTTGAAGAAATACCCACATACCCCATGGATTTAGTGGTTGCAGTTTAGGGGCTAAGCTGCAGATGCTCAGGTGGGAGACTACGTCGCCAGCTTTGATTCCTTCCAGGCCCCAGAAGCTTCGGACGCTTTTCAAACTGCGGCTGTGCAGTAAGAAGGTTGCGAGTACTGTTTCCCGATTGATGGCACCTTACAATCGAGCTTAGGGTTCTATCAAGTTTCTTCACAGAAATCCCGAGTTGAAGGCACCTTAAAATGGGGATAAGGGGTGATATTAAGTTCCTTCACAGTAATCCCAAGTTGAAGGCACCTTAACATGGGGTGTATGGGGTGATATGAATTTCCTTCACAGGAATCCCAAGTATTTGGTCGTCTCCTTTCGCTCTTCCAGGAGCTTCTTGTACACAAAACCCAAGTGGCTTAGGGTATAGGGTGTTGGGTTTAGGGTTTAGGGTTTAGCCCTTGTAAGCTGCCTTTTAAGCTGCAGGGGTCGTGGTTCACCCCAATCCCCCTCCCCCACGCCAGAATCAGAAATTCTCTTTAAAGCAAAAAGTCCCCTTAAGCCATGCATTAAATAGGGTTTCGGGTTTAGGGTTTCGGAACCTCCAAGTACAAGTAGGATTTAGGGTTTAGACCTCAGGGCTTAGATTTGGAATTAGGCTTCAGGGTTCAGAGTTTAGGGGTTGGGGATTTTAAGGCTCTCGGGCTTAAGGGTTTAGGGTTGTTTTGCAAAGTTTCTCTGCGTTGGTCCCGGACTAGTCTGGGGCTTGGTAGCCCAGTGGTGCCCTGGACCCTTTTTTCGGTTCTGGGTTCCCTTCTAAACATAAGCAGCAAAAAATGGGGACCCTTATTAGTAAGCTAAGATGAGCAACCAAAAATGGGTACCCTCATTAGTAAGATGGTTACTCGGCTACTAGGGTATGGAGTTTCCTTCCGCAACCGCTGGCCCGTAACATTGCAGGACCTCCATCAGGAGATTCTGGCCACCGACGCTGTGTTGGAGAAGTGAGACCCCAAGACTGGGTGACTTGAGAGGTTCCGCAGGCTGTTTGGTTGCGGAGCTGGCGTGAGGGCGAGGGTGAGAGTGAGAGGGATGTAGTAGCAGAGAGAGAGAGAGAGAGAGAGAGAGAGACAGAGAGAGAGAGAGCGAGAGAGCGAGAGAGAGAGAGAGAGACAGAGCGCGAGCGAACGAGAGAGAGAGAGAGAGAGAGGCACTCGGGACCCGTGTTAGTGCCAAGTCTTGTGTCTTAAAGAGTGGTGACACAGCATTCCACCGCATAGGGCCGTCAACGTACGGTGCCTAAACTTTCACCTGGACAGAGCAGCGGGCCAGCGTGGCCGGGGTCCTCTTCGGGGGGCCTCTTCGCTGAGCAACAAAAAAAAGAGGGAGTGCCCCACAGCACCGTATCACACAGTATCACACCGACGTACTCGGTGGAGCATGCCCCTTGCTGCGATCCCCTCTGGGGGTCATATGCGCTGCAAAGCAAGCCAGCAAGAGAGAGAGGGAGAAAGAGGGCGAGAGAAAGAGAGAGAGGAAGATCTGGCTGTTGTGATGCTGAGGATGGAGAGGTTACTGGGGACGCCTGCCCGGCATGTCTACATGGTGTGCAACGCTGGGCCTCGGCTGAGTTGGACGCCGAACACGAGGGAACTGCCCAGTCTCTTATTGTGGAAACGCCCACCTGCAAGGGTTCTTCTAAATTCATGATAGTTCCTGTGCACAATTTTAACGGGGGGTTTGGAGAGGGGGAGCGGGAGCCTTTTGTAAGGTGCGAGTGTGTAAGGTAGCTATAATGCGGCCCTCATTCAGAGCAAACCCCCCCCAAGTATTAGTGAAACCGCCACCGTGGCCAGGGAAAAGTGAAAAGTTGTCACCCAGCTCTTGCGGGCAATGTGCAAAGTGCAAATATTCGTAGTTCGTGTTTCCCCTCAAACCTTAAAACCCCCTAAACCCTAGACCCCAAACCCCAAACCCCTAAACCCTAACCCTAAACCCTAAACTTGACAGGTTTCAGTCCGACCTCTCCACCATCTCGGATGAGATTCGCATGCTGCAGGCCTTTGACCAAGTTTTTTTTGAATAGTTTTTTTTAAATTTTATATTTATGTATTATTAATATATATATATATATATTCTTTTTTTTTTGGGGTGGGGGGGGGGGGGGGGTGGTGGCCATCTAGCCTAGTGTGCGTAGAATATGAGGTGCAGTAGGATCTGATCCACTTGAAATGGGCGGCCTCTGTGCAAGGGCGACTCTCTCCAGATGAACTTGAAGCTGTGCGAGCCACGGTGAAGCGAACGAAGCTTGAAAGCTTAGGGTTCAGGGAAATTCCAATTTTAGATTCTGAAGATAAACAAATTAGAAGTAACCACGGCTATAATGCTGCTATAGAGCGCCGGTTATGAATAATTTTCTCGGCATGCTTGAAATTAGGCTGGCCCTTTCAACGGCCAATGTAGTTCCTGGTTCCTGGGGAGAAGCCTTCAACCCTGAACCCGAAAGGCGAACTAAACCCTAAGCCCTAAATCTTAAACCCGAAACCCCAAACCCTAAACCCTAAACCCTAGACCCTAAACCCCAAACCCTAAACCCTAAACCCTGGACCCTAAGCCCTAAACCCCCCACCAGTGTTGCGTTTACGGGTTTCGGGTTGGGGAACCTAGCGTGGTTGAGCCCGTAGCGCAAACAGAGCTGGCTCTGCCATTTGCAGGTCAAGCCCTGGATACCTTGCTGTGGGGTTTAGGGTTTAGGGTTTAGGATTTAGGGTTCAGGGGTTTCGGGTTCAGGGTTTAGGATATAGAGAGCCATGCAGACTGCTTTGGATTCAGCCGCTTTGTGCGGCGCAGACGGCCTGTAGACCCTTGGCAGCATGCTTTAGAGTCAGACCATGCATGCAAGCTGTCGCGCAGTTTTCTGAGATTTCCCTAGAGACTCCAATACAAGAAAGATGCAAGATGCAATGCCCCGTAATTAGCTAAGGGTGTTCAAAGGGCCCCTGGTCCAGGCCCCTAGTAGTACTACAATATAAGGAGCTTGAGGGTTTAGGGTTTAGGGTTTAGGGTTTAAGGTATCTGGGAACAGCTAAGGGCGTTCCATGACAGACCTCGGCATCTGCAGCACCCGATGGGAAGCTTGCAGGCGACGACGCGTGCACGAGGCAGCCCAGTCAAGAGCTATCTGGCAGAGAAGAAATCAGGGCTTAGGGTTTAGGGTTTAGGGTTTCGGGTTGAGGGTTTAGGGTTTAGGGTTCCATTGAATAGGCCATGGCAATCAGAGGAGACTCCCCAATGAGGATCCGTAGCACATGGCCCTAAACCCTAAACCCTCCCCCTTTAGGGCTCAGAAGTTCGGAAGCCAAGGTCCGGCAAAGCAGGCGAAGCAGCCGGCGGTTCGAGTGAAGGCCTGGCGTGCACCAGAGCAAGAGAAGGCTTCTTTGGTGGCATGGAAGAGAAAGCCGCGTGGGTTTGGGGTTGAGGGTTTAGTTTATTCTTATTATTATTATTATTATTATAGTTATTATTAGTAGGATTATTAGATGTATTTAGTTTTCATTTTTTGTGACTTTCGGTCCACACTCCGATCAGTTTTGAGTCGAATGCCTGGCAGGGCTGCAGCTGATGGAGTGTGTTGAACCGCTTGCTTCAGTAGGACGTTCATGCGCGCAGTTCCCTAAACCCTAAACCTAAGCTCTAAACCTCAAACCCTAAACCCTAAACCCTAAACCCTAAACCCTAAACCCTAAACCCTGAACCCTGAACCCTGAACCCTGAACCCAGAACCCTGAACCCTAAGCCTCAAACCCAAAATCCCAAGCCCTACAAAACCAGGAAGTTGATCTCAACCAAACTCAGGCCGTGGATGTGCGAAGGCCCGTGGTCGTCAGCTTGGACGACCAGGTTCGCATCCTCCACGGGGTGCCTTAATAGCTGAGTGAGTACACTTTACACTAAACCCTAAACCCTAAACCCTAAACCCTAAACCCTAAACCCTAAACCCTAAACCCTAAACCCTAAACCCTAAACCCTAAACCCTAAACCCTAAACCCTAAACCCTAAAGCCCCCTATAGAACTGAAAGTGTACAGCTTGTTTCGGGCTTATGAACTCAGCAACTAAGGTGCCCCTGTCACCCATTTTGGTGGGAGGCCACCCAGCACCCGAACTGCAGGTTCAGATGTAGGTTTAGGGTTTAGGGTTTAGGGTTGAGGGTTGAGGGTTGAGGGTTGAGGGTCGAGGGTTGAGGGTTGAGGGTTGAGGGTTGAGGGTTGAGGGTTGAGGTTTAGGGGTGTTTGACAGGTTATCGCGATGCTTCCACTGGTTTTCTCTTTCTGCTCTCGTGTTCGTACCTACAACCCGAACCCCAAACCCCAAACCCCAAACCCCAAACCCCAAACCCCAAACCCCAAACCCCAAACCCCAAACCCTAAACCCCAAACCCCAAACCCTAAACCCTAAACCCAGATTTATGATGCACAAGTAGGAGCAACAGCAGTCCCAGGACTTCGAAGGCTACGGCCAGAACCCTCCGAGCGAAGGCACCCGAGTCCATGAAAAGGGCAGTTGAAGGTTGAGGGGTTTAGGGTTTAGGGTTTAGGCTTTAGGGTTTAGGGTTAGGGTTTAGGGTAGGGTTTGTGGTTGACGTGGAGTTTGGGCGAAGTCGAAATTACGGCCTCTTCGATGGTATGCTACCTTGTAGTCTTGGGGTTTTATGGTGGTCCCTTTAAGGGGGCTATCGCATTTCGGGTATCAAAAAAAGGGCTCACAACCCTAAACCCTAAACCCTAAACCCTAAACCCTAAACCCTAAACCCTAAACCCTAAACCCTAAACCCTAAACCCTAAACCCTAAACCCTAAACCATGGGGCTTCAGATGGGAGCTCATGCTTGGCAGCTACCATGTTTACAGAACCGGCGAACGTCTTGGACGAACTCCCCTTGCAAACGAACCTCACACAACCCTAAATGCGACAACCCTAAACTCCGACCCTAAACCCTAACCCTAGACCCTAGACCCGCTTACGAGCTCCACCCTAAGCCTAAACCCTAAACTCGAACGAGCCCTTGCCAGGAGACAGCTGGGAGCTTGATGTCACGACTGAGAGAGGAGGATACGAGATTTGTGCAGCCCTCAGCCACGCCCATCCACGCCTTGGAGCTTTTGTTCGGTTTGAGGGCATCAGGGCAAGCTTAGCTCCATGCTTAACAGCCGAGCCCCCCCCCCCCGCCCTTCAGGCTTTACGGGAGGCTGCAATCCACACCATGGAATCTTGAGCGTGTATATGGACGGCACCCTCATTGGCAACGTGGACCAGTACAGCCGCCTCTTCAACATCTGCCCTCATGATCACATTCTCTACTGGGATTGCATCTTCGTCATAGTGGGGGAACATTTTGCAGTTTCAAGGGTACTTAAACTCAAAAAGGAAATCCCTAAACCCTAAACCCTAAACCCTAAACCCTAAACCCTAAACCCCAAACCCCAAACCCTAAGCCCTAAACCCTAAACCCTAATGCTATCCCATCCATCATGCGAGGCATGTCGGGGGGCCGACACACGTTGACGGGGACTGTTCACTGCAAACGTCCGGAGTCCCGCAACTACTGGATCTGCCTGCGCCGTGCGCTTAGTTCCATCTTAGGGTTTGGGTTTAGGGTTTAGGGTTTGGGGTTTGGGGTTTGGGGTTTGGGGTTTGGGGTTTAGGGTTTAGGGAGGCTACTTAAAACTCCAATGAAATTACTTCTGAGCCCCCTCAGTCCCCTAAGTCCTCCAAGTAGGTTATAAGTGGGCTTCTAATTGAGGTTAGAAGTACCCATGAACCTCCAAGTAGGGCAGCATAGTAATCCAGATATAAGGAAGCCTTCAAGAATCGGAGGTATTGGCCTCTCGGAAGATCTGACGAAGCTAGTCCAACTCTGAAGCAATTGCCTGGACCCTGAACGATTGAGGAACAGGTGAACATCAAAGGGCTCATTTATATACCCTATACTACTATGGACCCTAAACCCTTTTATCTGGCTCTTAGTAGGGAATAAGGTACCCTATATTAAAACCACGTATGTTGAACTAAGCTACCTACTTCCCTCTTTCCCTACTATGAGCGCCCCAAACCCCACAAAGCCTAAACCCCAAACCCTAAACCCTACAAACCCTAAGCCCCACACCCTAAACCCCCAAACCCTAAACCCCAAACCCTAAACCCATCTCGCCCCCGAGGAACCCCAAACCCTAAACCCTAAACCCTAAACCCTAAACCCTAAACCCTAAACCCTAAACCCTAAACCCTAAACCCTAAACCCTAAACCCTAAACCTTAAGCCCTTAAACCCTAAGCCCTTAAACCCTAAGCCCCTAACCCAACCCAAGGCGAGATTACGCTGCGGCCGGTTCCCAGTCGATGCACCCTGGCGCTGCTGCTTCAGGCGAGGGTCAGGATGAAGGGTTGGGTTTTTGGGGGGCCTCAACCCTCAACCCTCAACCCTCAACCCTCAACCCTAAACCCTAACCCTAAACCCTAAGCCCTTCTGTTTCAGACGCCCACAAAGCCTTTTGACGAGGCAGTCTGGCTCGGCGACGAGCTGGAAGTTCAGTGCACAGGAATGGCAGGCCCACTGTGACGCCATGCGGTTTAGATTGGGGTTTAGGGTTTAGGGTTTAGGGTTCAGGGCAGAGCCTCTTGCTTTCATTCTGCTATCTGGCAGGCAACAGCATTGCAGTCTTCCTCTGTGATACGGACGCCACTGTTGGGCAACTACGAAGGAAAGCCATCGATACACTCAGCTTTGCGTGGCATATTGCAGCATCCTCAGCGTCTTCAGCACATGAGTCGTGTGAGCAAATGCTGATTCTCCACCGTCCATCTCTACTTCTAAGTAGGGTTCTAAGTACCCTAGTTAAGGTTATAAAACCATAGTTTCTCCACTTCTAGCCCCACTTAGAAGTACCCATGAACCCTCCAACTGGCCTGAGGCTTTGACGTTGCCCCACAGCCAACTGCTGCGTGAGGAAGATGACCAAAGTCTCTTGATTTCCGTGTTCGGACTGTCCAAGGACTGACCTCGGAATGTTCCCAAAGACAGAGCCAGTGGTGGATGTGCTTATAACCTACTCCCAAGCACCCCTATACCCCTGAACCCCTGAACCCCTAAACCCCTAAACCCCTAGACCCCTAAACCCTAAATCCCTAAACCCCTAAACCCCTAAACCCCCAAACCCTAAACCCTAAGCTTACAAGTACACGAATGAACCTTCAAGTGCCGAGACCACTGCACCTCCACGAAGGGTGCCTATGCACCCCTGGGACGTTCAGTCCCTGTTGTACATAGCAACATGCAGTGGCTGGAACTGAGGCATGCTGCAACACCAAAATAGGGTTTAGGGTTTAGGGTTTAGGGTTTAGGGTTTAGGGGGGGCCAAAGGGGGAGTTGCTGCAGCCATGGGGCGCCCGGCATTTTGCAGCATTCTTCGGGTAGTTGCACGGTCCCTTAATATGGCCCCTTAATTGTATATCTATATACCCCTTCTATACCCCTTATGTACCCCCCAGAAACCTGTTATATATCCCTTTTTTTACCCGTTTTCTTTCCCTTATATACCCCCTGTATATACCCCTTATATACCCTATAGAACCCACTGCGTGCTGAGGCAGAACCGCAGGGCACTGCAGTCGCTGATGTCCGACTACGCCTCGTGCTCAAGCTTCAAGTCTCGCCTCAGCTTAGGGTTTAGGGTTTAGGGTTTGGGGTTTGGGGTTTGGGGTTTGGGGTTTAGGGTTCAGGGTTTGGGGTTTAGGGTTCAGGGTTTGGGGTTTGGGGTTTGGGTTTTGGGTTTTGGGGTTTGGGGTTTGGGGTTTGGGGTTTAGGGTTTTTGACAACTCCCGATGCAAGGCGACAGTGCAGATAACACCCTTGAGGCAGCCCCCAATTTGACCTGTAGCCCGAAACCCTAAACCCTAAACTCTCTACCAGTACGAAATGCTTGCCGGTTGCGCTCCCCCACTCCCCTCCCGCTGCTGTCGCTGTGGCAGTCGAATGGCTCAGAAACCCTAGACCCGAAACCCTAAACCCTAAACCCTAAACCCTAAACCCTAAACCCTAAACCCTAAACCCTAAACCCTAAACCCTAAACCCTAAACCCTACACCCTAAACCCTAAACCCTAAACCCTAAACCCTAAACCCTAACCCCATCCCTTGGAGTGCCTTGAGGTCGGCTCGGTAGTGGTGAGCCCACAGCTGGTCCGACAGATCTGCGAGGAGGAGATCAACGAGGCACGCTTCCTGGTGTTTTTGTGTGCAGGGTGCTGGTGTCAAGAGATACCCCCTAAAGGTCCCCCTTAACATACTCCTAATTTGGCCCTTATATTCCCTGACAGATCCTTAAACAGTGACCCAATATACTCCTAATTTGGCCCTCATATTCCCTTACAGATCCTTGAGCAGTGACCCCAAAACCGGAGGGTACAACCTGAAGGGTCCAAGGTAGAACCCCTAGAGTGCAGGTGGTGGTGGGTTGGTGAACATGCACTCTCATCTGTAAAATTGTTTTAACTAGATTGCTCAAGGCTGAACTATTTGTGTATACTATATAAATATAATGTATAATACTTGCAGGGGTTCAGTGGAAAAAGTGCTCCGAACCACCGACGAGCCGAGCAACCCCCAAAACCATCCAAAACCCTAAACCCTAAACCCTAAACCCTAAACCCTAAACCCTAAACCCTAAACCCTAAACCCTAAACCCTAAACCCTAAACCCTAAACCCTAAACCCTAAACCCTAAACCCTAAACCCTAAACCCTAAACCCTTCGAGCTCACGCCGCTTCAGGCCTACCTCGGCCACCTGTCCGAGCTGAATAAGAAGCCGCGTGCCCAGAGTGCTTCTTCGGGGAGCCTTGCAGTTGGTGGGTTTAGGGTTTAGGGTTTAGGGTTTAGGGTTTAGGGTTTAGGGTTTAGGGTTTAGGGTTGAGGGTTGAGGGTTGAGGGTTTAGGACGGTTTAGGGTCCAGTTTCCATGCACTAAGCCACGCATGCGCAGGAAGGCCCCCCCACTGTGGAACCCTAAACGCTAAACCCCAAACCCCAAACCCCAAACCCCAAACCCCAAACCCTATACCCGAAACCCTAAACCCCAAACCCGAAACTAAACCCTAAACCCTAAACCCTAAACCCTAAACCCTAAACCCTAAACCCTAAACCCTAAACCCTAAACCCCATAAAGCCAGACTCAGCACATCCTCAAACCCTGAATCCTAACGGCCCTTTTCTGCACGCCAGGCTCGACCACGTGAAGCAGCAGGAGATGCAGAAGTTGTTGGTTCCTCGGGTGTTTCGCTTTGCTTCAGTCTAGGGTTTGGGGTTCAGGGTTTAGGGTTCGGGCTTTTTGCGGGCCACGGGCTTGTGAGGCGTAGAAGGTGTTGAGGGGTTTATACGGTTGAAGGCTTCCAAAAGGGTTTCGGGGTTCTAGGACACCCCCCCCTTGCCCTTTCCAGAAGCAGAAGGTTCTGAACAATGTGTTATTTTATTTTATTTTTTCCGTTCTAGCTGTGGTGAAGTGTGTCAGAGCTGAAAATTTCCGGGCGATGGCCGCGACCATTTCAACTCATGAGGCTAGACAGAAACCCTGCTTAGAATTTTGAATCCCACCTCCAGCTCCCACTGCTTAGGGCGGAGCAGTTTTGAAGCAAGGGACACACATCACGTTGCTTCCTTAAATTAACTTTCAAGAATGGCAGCACTGTGAACGAGAGAGATTTTGTGCTTGTGATTTGGGTTTAACAGGTACAACATCCAGATTCAGGTTCACCCTCAACCCTACAAGCGCCCTTAAACCTGCCTGAGCCCCAAACCCTAAATTTTAAGGTTTTTGCGGGTTTAGGGTTTAGGGTTTAGGGTTTAGGGTTTAGGGTTTAGGGGCCTCCCCCAAAACCATCCAACACGCCGCCAGGGTCGGCGGACCCTAAATCCTGAACCCTACACCTTACAGACCCGAAACCCAGACCCCAAGCCTAAACCCTAAACCCTAAACCCCAAACCCTAAACCCTAAACCCTAAACCCTAAACCCTAAACCCTAAACCCTAAACCCGAAACCCTAAACCCTAAACCCTAGCAGACTCTAAACCCTAGATCCGATAAACCCCACCCTCCCCGACCCTCAAAAGCCCAGGCCCAGCTGCGCACAGTCGGCGCCCGAACTGGAGAAGCTTCGAACCAAGGTGCGGATGGAAGCCGAGTAGGGTTTAGGGTTTAGGGTTTAGGGTTTAGGGTTTAGGGTTTAGGGTTTAGGGTTTAGGGTTCAGGGTTTAGGGTTTTAGGTTTAGGGTTTCGTGTTTAGGGTTTAGGGTTTAGGGTTTAGGGCTTCCGTGAGCCAACTCCATACCCCCCAGCGCGAAGTTCCTAAAACTTCCCACCTCCCAAACTCTAAACCCCAAACCCCAAGCCCCAAGCCCCAAACCCCAAACCCCAAACCCTGAACCCCAAACCTTAAACCCTAACCCCAAACCCCAAACCCTAAACCCTAAACCCTAAACCCCAAACCCTAAACCCTAAACCCTAAACCTCCGGAGGCCCGGAGGCTCCAGAGCCCCCTTGTAGCAGGCTGTCGCACGCATCAAAGACTTCCTGCTGCAAAAGATCAACTCCCTCAAGAAGCCCAGGAGTGGGTTTAGGGTTTAGGGTTTAGGGTTTAGGGTTTAGGGTTTAGGGTTCAGGGTTTAGTGTTTAAGGTTTGAAGAACGAACGAAGGGGTTTAGGTTCGGGTTTCAGTGCTTTTTGAAGGGTGTTACTTTTTCAGAGGGGTTTTAGGGGATGTAGGGCTTGCGGTTTCAGGATGTAGGGTCATAAGAGGGGTTTAGGGCTCGACTGTGGGTTTAGGGTTTAGGGTTTAGGGTTTAGGGTTTAGGGTTTAGGGTTTAGGGGGGTTTAAGGTTCATTATAGGGTTCCTAACCGAAAGAACCTTAGGGAAGCTGAGGGAGTAGTGGTAAGTAATAGGAAACCTCGAGTTACATACCCCCTTTGACATGCTTTACCTTAAGGGCCTTAGACTATTAGAAGTTTAGGGCTTATGGACCTTTAGGGCTTAGAACTGGAAGCACAGCGGTGTGCAGAGCTTGGAGGAAATTTTGGAGCTGTGCGCATTTTGGGGGTTGGGTTTTTGGTAGAGTTCCTAAACCCTAAAGTGGCTTGCTGCACCCTGCAGTCGGAGAGAACGAGAACAATCCGATGTTCAGGTGATCCTAATCCCTCGTAATCCTAAACCCTAAACCCCAAACCCTCGTTTTGGGGGAGCCTATGGGGCTATCAAGAGCCGGATCAAGGCATTCGTAGCATGCCTGTTTTCCTCAAGCAGAGTCCACATTTCAGCCAAGCTTGTCGTTATACAGGAGGCGCATCGCCGATCATTGCACTGTATGGTCTAGTAGGATTCCCTGCTAAAAAGGGCATAGGGGGTTTAGGCGCCCCTAAAGGGGAGACTAAACTTAGAAACCCATGATGTGCGATGAGGACGAACCTGCAAATATTGCAGCGGAACGTGCTGGTGCGCTTCAAGTCGATGACGCAGTCGCTTGGCGCATGATTTGAATCTTGAGCATTAAACCCTAAACCCTGAGCCCTAAACCTAAACCCTAAACCCTAAACCCTCAACCCTCAACCCTCAACCCTCAACCCTCAACCCTCAACCCTCAACCCTCAACCCTCAACCCCCAAACCCTAGACCCCAAACCCTAAACCCTAAACCCTAAACCCTGAGCAAAACCTTAAACCCTAAACCCTAAATCCTGAAGCCTAAACCCTAAACCCCCTCCAAGACGAACCCTCATGCCGCCTCAATCCCCTAGTCACCGGGTATCGTCCCTGCACGTCGAAACGTCGCATATCAAAGCAAGGTACTCGGATAACCCTAAACCCTAAACCCTAAACCCTAAACCCTAAACCCTAAACCCTAAACCCTAAACCCTAAACCCTAAACCCTAAACCCTAAACCCGAAACCCTAAACCCGAAACCCGAAACCCCAAACCCCAAAAGCCAGCAACTCAACAACCTGAAGACCCTAAGCCCTCGAACCCTGAACAATTTCCCAATAAACCCAGAAAACCCTAAACAAAGGAAAACGACCTAACCAAACTTCCTAGAACCCTAAAGCTTCCGACCCTAAACAAGAACCTTAAACCCCTAAACACCTAAAATTCCGAAGTAGGGTCTACCAGAAAGTTCCTCCCTCAACCCTAGAAACCCCCAAAGCCCTTAAACACCCGAAGTACTTGGAGGTTCATGGGTACTTATATGTAGGGGCACAGTAGGGGTACAAGTAGGGTAAGTATGGTCACAACCTTATTTAGCATACTTACAACCCTACTTCTAAGTGCCCCTGAACCCTAAACCCTAACCCTACACCCTGAACCCTAAACCCTAGACGCTGAACTTCTAAGTGCCCAGGAGCCTCCAAGTAGAGGCAAAAGCCTCTCAGAAACCCTAAACCCTAAACCCTAAACCCTAAACCCTAAACCCTAAATCCTAAACCCTAAACCCGAAACCCTAAGCCCGAACCCCGACCCTCTCAGGTTCCTCCAGGAGCACCACAGCGCAGTGGCGGACGAGGTCAAAGCCCACTATGTCGTCACCATGAGTCCGGCGCCCGATGGACCATTTTTTTTGGTTCTTAGGGGTTTAGGGTTTAGGGTTTTAGGGTTTAGGGTGCCGATGGACGAACCGAAGGGAGACCCCTTTTTTTGGTTCTTAGGGTTTAGGGTTTTGGGTTTTGGGTTCCCTTCGAAAGTAAAGGGTACTCTTATTGTGATGTGGTTACTGGGCTACCAAGTACTTTTGAGTACCCATGAACCGCGTTGGAGCGCCGGGGGGAGGGGGGGGGAGGGGGGGGGGGGGGGGGGGGGGGGGGGGGGGGGGGGGGGGGCGGGGGCGGGGGTCGGGGGCGTCGGGGTTTAGGAGGTTCTGAGGGGTTGAGGGTCTTCGGATTTTCCGGGGAATAAGGTTGAGGGCTTTCAGTACTATTTATTGTTATTCTTGTTTTTTCATTATGTTTTTATTCGCGGATTTGGGGTTTGAGAACGTTAGGACGTGAGTTGTGTTTGAGGCTTTGAGGGGTGTGTGGGTTCAGGTTCTTCCGGCTGGGCCCAGCTCCCTGGCGTGTGTTCGGGTTGGGGGGTTAGGGTCTTCAGGTTTCAGGGTGTAAGGTTTAGGGTTTAGGGTTCAGGGTTTAGGGTTTAGGGTTTAGGGCTTAGGGTTTAGAGTTGAGGGTTGAGGGTTTGGGGCGTAAGCTTTGTGGTGTTCTGGCTGCGTGGAGTTTAGGATTTCGGCTTTTGGGTTTGGGGTTGAGGGTTTAGGGTTTAGGGTCCCTAAACCCCAAACCCCAGACTCGCGCGTGCTCTCGGCCCTGTCAGGTGCGGTGTACCTTAAACAGCCGGGCGCTCAGGCTGCCCATTGGAGGTTCGGGCTTAGGGTTTCGGGTTTCGGGTTTAGGTTTCGGGTTTAGGGTCATTCCCGTTGGAGGTTCCGGCTTAGGGTTTCTGATTTCGGGTGTGGGGGTTCTTCCGCGTAGGCTTGTAAGTAGTTGCTTTAGATTCGATCTGGTTTTAACGACCAGTTGTCACTGTAGCTGCCCTACTTACAACCCTAAGCCCCTAAACCCTAAACCCACTTATAACCTTGCTTAGAAGTACCCATGAACATCTATGTGGTGTCTGCATATCGTAAGCTCCCAAAATCCCCAACCCAAACGCAACGCATTCGACCAGCATCTTCTGTCGATTGGGGGTTTAAGGTTTGGGGTTTTTGGTTTAGGGTTTTAAAGGTTGCGGGTTTGGGGTTCGAGGTTTCGCACCTACGTCACCTCCCTGCAGAAGTTGGAGCTCGAATACTCTCCGACAAAGGCCGCACGGGGTCAAGGGTGCTTGAAGGTTCACGGGTACTTAGAAGTAGGGTGGAAAGTAACATAGCTAACCCACTTATAAGGTTTGGCTACGTAAGTTGAAGGGGCTCTATTTTGGACCACTTATACCCTAAACTCTGAACCCTAAACCCTATAAACCCCATAAACCCCATAAACCGTATAAACCCTATAAACCCTATAGACCCTAAACCCTCAACCCTTTCGGGGTTCAGCCTCCATGGCAGGAACAGCTGGATGTCTCTTTAGTCCCACCCCCTAGGAAACCGGCCATAGCCTGACACCCTGCACCATTCAGCGAAACGTAGGCTCCCACACAACGTTAGTTTCCTGAAGATCTAACTATAACTAGCAAAGGGGCCCTATCATTCCTTTGTTTCAATCGCTGTTACTGCTGTATGGGGGCCTGACCTACCAGAAACCCTTCACCCCTCTGGGACAGCAAGCTCCCCAGGAAGGAAGGACTACAGAATGAGCTCAAGACATCGGCGGGTGGCAGAGCCCAAGCGCAGATACCCGTAGTCAAAAAACCATCCACCCCTCCCACAGTGCCCATAGGCCCATAGCCGCCATAGTTTCCAAAGAGTCCGGCTGTGGAATCCTATTCTGCTTCCTAGAAGCGCCGCGCCCCAGCTTTTGAATACGCGAGAGCCTCTCTCAGGGCCCCCTGAGGCTGCTGAAAGGCCCTAAACCCTAAACCCTAAACCCTGAACCCTGAACCCTGAACCCTGAACTCTGAACTCTGAACCCTAAACCCTAAGCCCTAAGCCCCAAAAAATCCTCTTTGAGGCCGACCTCCTGGTCACCAACGAGGGCCAGTCGGGCGCAGGCAGGCTCCGAGTTCTGCATCGCTCAAAGTCCCCACGCTCCAAAAAGCCAAGGCTGCATGCTCTTTTCACTTGGGAGTTTGCAAAATAAAAGCGATCCCCAAATATGGACCCCCCAAATAGTAGGATAAGGACCCCAATAAGGTATCCCTAATTTCGGAAACTCCCTTTTCTAGGATGCTTGGACTGTTGTGGCGGTTTCGGGTTCAGGGTTTAGGGTTTAGGGTTTAGGGTTTAGGGTTTAGGAGGGTACTCTTCTTTCGCCAAAATATGGCACCTGGACACAAGCCCAAAAACTTCTCGGATCAACGGGGGCTGTAGGTTTTAGGAACTTCAGAGCTCCTCAAACCCTAAGCCCGAAGCCCTAAACCCAAAACCCAAAACCCAAAACCCAAAACCCCAAACCCTAAACCCCAAACCCTAAACCCTAAACCCTAAACCCTAAACCCCAAACCTTACACCCTAAACCCTAAACCCTAAACCCTAAACCCTAAACCCTAAACCCTAAACCCAAAACCCAAAACCCAAAACCCTAAACCCTAAACCCTAAACCCTAAACCCTAAACCCTAAACCCTAAACCCTAAACCCTAAACCCTAAACCCTAAACCCTAAACCCTAAACCCCACTCCTAGAACCCATTCCAGAGCGCTCCGGCGCGCTTGGCACGCGCGCAAGGCCGGCTCTGGGACAACTTGGGCCTGGGCCGCAGCGCCGGCCTTAGGACTCCGGCAGTCGGGGGTTTCGTGCTTTTTTTGGGCGGGGGGGGGGGGGTTTGGGGTTTGCGGGCTTTGGAGGGTTTTTTCGGGTTTAGGGCTTAGGGTTTGGGGCTTTGGTTGGGGTTTAGGGTTTTGGGGTTTAGTAGGGGCTTTGGGGGGTTTAGGGGTTTGGGGCCTTGCTGCTTCCTCTCCACCCCCTGAGGTAACAGCTGGACATGGTAAAGGGGGGGTGGGGCATAGCAAACCCTAAAACCCTAAACCCTAAACCCTAGACCCTAAAACCCTAGACCCTAGACCCGAAACCCTAAACCCTGTTTAAAAATGGGCTTCGGGGTTTCCAGGGTCTATGGGGCTCAAGTCTCGTCTATAGAGGATGCATATAGAGGATGCAACAGATGGGCATGGGTATTTTGCGCTAATGAAGATTTGTCAGGATTGCTTCTTCAGTAGGTGAGCCACAGATTTCTGAGCCCACCCAGGTGTACAGCTGAAGGACAAGGGCAATGTTTTCTCGCTTTCAGGCGCGGTCGGAGTGCTCACCCCTCTGCATGTGTGCCGTTCAGCCACGACGACTTGCTGCTCCTGCCGCTTCTCCAGCAGCCAGCTGCGGACGCTGGTAGCAACGGGGCATGTTAACCTAAGAGGATGGGGCAAGCTCGCAAGCTCAGACTTTTTACCTGAAAAGTCCTCACGTCGCCCCCTGCCGTGAATCGCGCTGAGAATCTAAGAGCCTCCACGACCTAGAAGCCCTGCACCCCATGGGATTTAGGGTTTAGGGCTCTGCTTTGCTTCCCGTATTTTAAAGTGAGGCCTTTCAGCCCTACGTCCAAAAGAGCCCTCTAGATCGATTTATCCCAGCAGCCCGATGTCTTGCGGCCTGCTGCTCACTGCCATCTCCTTCGCCACCGCGCTGGTGGCCGAGCTCCAGGGCCGCTTTTTCAGGGGGCTCTGCCATAGCTAAGCCTTCGAGACCTCAACCCCCCCCAGGCTTCGAAGACTTAAGGTGGCTTAAGCTCGGTCAAGGTAAGCCACGCTATATGTACTTATATATATATATATGTACAGAATACGTGCATATAACTATACATATATACATATACACATATATATATATATATATATATATATATATATCTGTGTGTGCGTGTGTATGTGTCTCTCTGTCTCTCTTTCTCTTCGAAGCCATCGAATGTTGAATCTTGACTTACACAGGGTTCGCAAATCCTTGCCAGTTTTGTTGTGCCCGGGCTGATCGAAAATCTGTGCCATCCGGGCGTTCCGGGCTCAGCTTTTCAAAAGACCTCGGTCTGAGAATTATGGCAGTTTTCCTGTATGGGGCTTCATGATAGTGGGGCTTTCTTTCGGTCGGTTGCCTGTATGGGTGCGTAGAGGGGTGTGTGTGTGTGTGTGTGTGTGTGTGTGTGTGTGTGTGTGTGTGTGTGTGTGTGTGTGTGTGTGTGTGTGTGTGTGTGGGTGTTACTGTTTTGGACTTTCTCTTTTTTGGAGAGGGGTGGGCCTGGACCCTGCCTTAGCCTTGAGAGGACACAAGTGGCTTGAATTTCAAGGGAGCAATATTACATGCCCCTATCCGCCCACGTAGGAGGGTAACTAAACCCTAAACCCTAAACCCCAAACCCCAAACCCTAAACCCTAAACCCAAACCCTAAACCGTAAACCCTAAACCCTAAACCCTAAACCCTAAAACCCTAAAACCCTAAACGCTAAACCCTAAACCATGTGTGCAGGGAGCCTCCCCAAACAGCCCCGGAAGCCTTGGTCCCAGAGCCTCCAGAGAGAGGTTTGCAGGGGCTGCCCTGGGCTTTGGACCGGCAATCCTCTATGAAGCTTTGCAGAAATGGGGGTTTAGGGTTTAGGGTTTAGGGTTTCCGAAATTAGAGGTGCCTTGTCGGGGTGCTGAATTTTAAGGGGATCCTACTACTTGGGGATCTAGATCGGGGGTCCCCCATGTTCGAACCCCCCCAAAGAGTTTTTTTTGGGTTCAGGTGTTGGAGTAGGGTTTTCAAGCCTTAGGGTTTCAAGAGTTGTTTGTTTTTGGCTTTAGACAGGTTGTTGAATTTGCGGTGAGAAGAAGTTTTGCTTCCGGTTTTTTGCTTAGGATTTACGGCTGGGGCTAGAAGCAGCCTTTTGTCATTTCTGTGTGTGGCTGTTTGTTTAGGATTTGTCGCCTCATAGAGCTCTGGAGGGCTCGATGTTCGTCTTTACCAGGCCTAAACCCTAAACCCTAAACCCCTAAACCCCTAAACCCCTAAACCCCTAAACCCCTAAACCCCTAAACCCCTAAACCCCTAAACCCCTAAACCCCTAACCCCTAAACCCCTAAACCCCTAAACCCCTAAACCCCTAAACCCCTAAACCATAAACCCCTAAAACCCTAAACCCTAAACCCCTAAACCCTAAACCCCCTAAACCACTAAACCCCTAAACCCTAAACCCTAAACCCCTAAACCCTAAACCCTAAACCCCTAAACCCCTAAACCCTAAACCCCTAAACCCCTAAACCCCTAAACCCCTAAACCCCTAAACCCCTAAACCCCTAAACCCCTAAACCCCTAAACCCCTAAACCCCTAAACCCCTAAACCCCTAAACCCCAAACATCGCCAACACCCCAACTCCCAAACACTCAGTCCTTCTAAGATGGGGTGGGGGGTTGCGACGCCCCTAAAGCCCACAACCCCTAAAACCCCTAAAGCCCTAAAAGCCCCTAAAAACCCCTAACGCCCCTCACACCCTCTAAAGCAAAGCCCCTAGAAACCCCTAAAACCCCAAACGCCCTCAAAAGCCCCTCAAGAAGTCCCTAAAACCCCCAGAATCCCCCAAACCGCTGAAGCACCAAAACCCCTAAAACCCCTCCAAACCCCCTGAACAAAAACCCAAACCCCTAACACGCTTAAAATCCCTAAAGCCCCTAGCGCCCCTAAAGCCCCCCCCCCACCCCCAAAAACCCCCACCCCCCCCCCAAACCGCCCCCCCCCCAAACCCCCCCCCCCCCCCCCCCCCCCCACCCCCCCCCCCCACCCCCACCCCCCCCCCCCCCAAACCCCCCCCCCCCTCCCCCCAAAACCCCAAACCCCCCCCCCCTAAACCCCTAAACCCCTAAACCCCTAAGCCCCTAAAGCCCCTAGAGCTCCAAAAGCCCCTAAAACCCTTAACGCCCCTAAACCCCTAACACCTCTGCATCCCCTCTTCTGTCCAGGAGATCTCCTGGCAGCTCTGCACAGTTTTCGGGCTGACGGATGGAGCCCTCGAGTCGGCAGTCCCTTGGGCTCCACACGTCGGGGGGTGGGGGGGGGGGGGGGTGAGGTTTGGTGGTTTTGGTTTCGAGTTTTGGGTTTAAGTTGTGGGGCTTGGGTGGTTTAGGTTGTAGGGTTTAGGAGGTTTAGGTTGTAGGGTTTAGGTTGGTTTAGGGTTTAGGCTGAGGTGGTTTAGAGTTTAGGTGGTTTGGGGTTTAGGGATGGATTTTGGCCTTATAAGGTTTAAGGTTAAGGGTAATTCGGGGCTTAGAGTTTCGCCAAAGGGTGTGGCGCGCGAGTGTAAGATGGGTTTCGGGATCCAGGGTTTAGAACTGAGGGGTTTTGAGATTCAGGGTGAACTACTCACCGGGTTCATGTAGCCGCTGAACTTGAACATACTCTAAACCCTAAACCCTAAACCCTAAACCCTAAACCCTAAACCCTAAACCCTAAACCTTAAATCCTAAGCCGCTGAACCTACACCTGGCTGCGGAGGTCTTCCACATCGTGCTGCAGGAAGCGCCTTGCGGACTGTTGCTATGCAGCCCAGTGGTGCCCTTTACCCATTTTTCTCGGTACCTTTAGGGTTTAGGGTTTAGGGTTTAGGGTTTAGGGTTTAGGGTGTAGGGTGTAGGGTTTAGGGTTTAGGGTTTAGGGTTTAGGGTTCCCTTACAAAAGTAGCCAACCCCCCAAAAAACGTGCTCTTCTCATGGTCTGGTTGCTGGGCTACCAAGGTTGCAACTGCTGTTGCTGCGACACCACTGGCGGCCGCGGCTGTCGGTGCTGCTCAACATGCCAGTGCTGCCCCTCGACCTTGCTTAGGGTTTAGGGTTTAGGGTTTAGGGTTTAGGGTTTAGGGTTTAGGGTTTAGGGTTTAGGGTTTAGGGTTTAGGGTTTAGGGTTTAGGGTTTAGGGTTTAGGGTTTAGGGTTTAGGGTGTAGGGTGTAGGGTGTAGGGTGTAGGGTGTAGGGTGTAGGGTGTATGGTTTGGGGGGGGGGGGGGGTGTGTGTGGTTTGCTAGGTATGCCATTGGGTTTTTGTTTTAACTACTTTCCCCTCATCGGGTTGAAGAGGGTCGTATTTTGGGAATGTTTCCAGAGGGTGTAAAGGGCCATCCAGCAGGGCAATGTGCCCTGGTCATTTATTCACTGAACCCCCCCCCCGCCCCCCAACTCAGCCGACCACCCCTTGGAGCAACTCGCACATGATGGTGTGCCGTGATAAGGCCCCCGCAACAGGGACCCCTTCAAAATTTCCTCTTCAGGTTACCCTAACATGCCGCAGCCTCGGAGTTGGTACTTGGAGGGTCATGGGTACTTGTAAGTGGGGTTAGAAGTGGGGTAACTATGGTTGTTATTATTTAGGATTTTCATCACCCTACTTATAAGTACCCATGAACCTTCCAGTAAGCAGCAGAGCTTTCGCACCGGGGCCGGCTGCTGTGCGCTCCGTCGCCGAAGTTGCGAGTTTCCTGTCGTCGCCCGAAACTCTGGACCTGAAGCCTGGCGACTCCGGCTAGCGGGTTTAGGGTTTAGGGTTTACTCAGGGTTTAGGGTTTAGGGATATAGGGTTTAGGGTTATAGGGTTTAGGGTTTACCTCGGGAGGCAATGCTCCCCAGCATCTAAACCCTAAACCTTGAGCCCTAAACCCTAAACCCTAAACCCTTCGAAACCTCCAAAGCCTGAGCCGCAAACCCGAACCTCGAAGTGCTGCGCTCCCAAATCTGTTAACCTGGGATTTCGGAATTGGCCTGAACTAGCCTATGCCTTAAGAACTCTAAGCCGCCCCCTCCCCTCAAAAAACAAAGAAGAAAAAACAACTTCTCCTGCTGTCTTCCGGCAGGTAGCAGCGGACACTTCGCCGCAGGCTTCTGTCGCGGGACTCTCCGCGGAATTCTCTGAGGGTGGGCACTCTAGGGCTACTCGGCGGGGCTCTCTGCGGGCGCGCTTCTTGGCAGAGGGGCACTCAAGGGATACTCGGCGGGGCTCTCTGGGGGCTTCTGCAGGGTTTAGGGTTTAGGGTTTAGGGTTTAGGGTTTAGGGGCACTCCAGTGAGGCCCAGGAGACCGGGCGGGACACCGGGCGAGGAGGCGAGGAGCATGGCTGACGTAGAACTGAACAAGCCCACAGCCAGAGTGGGGGAACCATCCTAAACCCTAAACCCTAAACCTCAAATCCTAAATCCTGAACCCTAAACCCTAAACCTCAAATCCTAAACCCTAAGCCCTAAGCCCTAAACCCCAAACAACCTAACGTGCCCAGCTCTGCAGGGTCACGCTGCCCCTGGGCACGCTTCTTCTCGAGCGTTTCGGCCGAGCCACCCTCGCAAAACCGCTGGTGGGCCTTGCTTCTGGGACTGCTGCATTGGTTTTCTGTAAATCCCGAGGGTTTAGGGTTTGGGGCTTGGGTTTTAGAGCTTTTCGCTATGAGCAACAGGGTCTAGGGTATAGGGTTTAGGGTTTAGAAGCTGGTCTACTCCTCGCGCATCACCCAAATCCCACCCCAGAGTATCCCTGGAGTGCCCAGCCCGCAAATTCCTGACGTGCACGCCTGGGGATATTCGAATTTAAGCGAAGCGCTGTAGCCCCAAACCTGAAGATATCCCAACCTGAAACACGAACATGCCAAAGCTCTGAAACATGAAAGTCATCAGTCGCTACCATTCAACACCAAACCCCCCAAACCTCCCCTTAAGCCGCCCAAAGCCGCCCTAACCCCCCAAAACCGCCCCCCCAAACCCCCCCAAAACACCCCAAACCGCACCACCGCCTTTACTACCAGATCCAAGAACCCCCCCCCCCCGTCTCCCCATCATGGAGCTCCCCGCCCCGCCCTGCCCAAACCGCCCCCCCCCCCCCCCCCCTCACACCCCCCAAAAAAAGACACAAACAACCCTAACCTAACCCCTAACCCCTAAACCCTAAACCTAAACCCTAAACCCTAAACCTAAACCCTAAACCCTAAAACCCTACCCTCAACCCTCAACCCTCAACCCTCAACCCTCAACCCTCAACCCTCAACCCTAAACCCTAAACCCTAAACCCTAAACCCTAAACCCTAAACCCTAAACCCTAAACCCTACACCTCCACCCCCCCACCCTAAACAATAAAAACAGGAGAACTCGCCAAAGCTTGGTATGGTCCCCCCTTATACTTGTAGTCCTTAGTCGGGATTATAGTACCCCCTCATTCGAATCCCTAGGAAGGACTGCTAGACCCTAAACCCTAAACCCTAATCCCTAAACCCTAAGCCCTAACCTCTAAACCCCTAAACCCCTAAACCCCTAAACTGTTAGTATAAGCGGGGAACATCCCAAGCCAAAGCCCACTGAAGCTCGAAACAGAGCGCCGAAGGTGTTCTTGGCCCTGGCTGGGCTTCAGCTGTACCAAGAGCCGCTCCCGCCCCACTTAGGGTTTAGGGTTTAGGGTTTAGGGTTTAGGGTTTAGGGTTCAGGGCCCAGGGTTCAGGGCCCAGGGTTCAGGGTTTAGGGTTTAGGGTTTAGGGTCCTCAGTCTAGGATATTTCAGTGTGAAAGGTATTACAGTGCATGTGGATACGTGTGGTATTTAGGGGTATCATGGTTGTACAAGGGTTCCAAAGGTATGAGAGTACTTGGGGTCTGAAAGGGTATTTGGGTATGAAAGGGCCCTTATATGAAGGCATGATTTCACCCATTGACCTTGTATGCAGTCCTGCTGCATTCAAACCCTACTGGTTAGCATATGGTTATCTCTGTTTACAAGGTTCCATTCAAATGCAAGTTTTTGTCTCACAAACAGCCTTCTAGAGTCCTACGCCCTAACCCTAAACCCTAAACCCTTTGATGTTGATTGCAAGAAGATTTGTTAACAAACTGTGGGCTACAGAGATGTCTGGCAGAAGGGGCAGCGTTGGGAGCTGTAGATCGCCCCTAGGCCCTAAACCCTGCGGCAAAAAAACCAACCCTAGAGCCAACCCTATGCCGGGTTTAGGCTTCAGGGTGCCACTGCGAGATCGACAGGTCAACCACGGTCGGGATGCCCGAGAGTACCCTGAGCCATGACCTGTCGCTTCGCGTCGCCCCCCAACAACCCCAACACCCCCAAAACCCCAAAACCCCAAAATTCCCCAACTTCACCAAAAACCCCCAATGCCCCAAAACACCAAAACCCCAACACCCCAACACCCCCAAAACCCCAAAAAACACGGCCTTTCCGAGGTGGCTGCACAAGCGAGAAAAGGGCCGCCCGGCATCCAAGCGCGACTTGGAGGAGTGCGACATGGGGGTTCCCGAACATAGGGGTACCCAGGGTTTAGGGTTTAGGGTTTAGGGTTTAGGGTTTAGGGTTTAGGGTTTAGGGGTTAGGGGTTAGGGGTTAGGGTTTACATACCGCAAATAGAGTGGAAACCCTCAAAGGGACCCCTAAGAAGGGTACCCCTATTTCGGACACCCCCACATGAGTAGCATTGGTATTAGTAATTATTAGTATTGTATGAGGCTTTAGGTCTTGGACCTGTCCCTGAGAGACGCAGCCCAAGCCTCTGCACTCAACCCTAGTGTCTCTGCACTCAACCCTAGTGCACCGAAATCGCCAGCCCCCAGCCCTAAACCCTGAAACCAAGAGCCCCCAAAACCCCCCTAAGCCCGAAACCGGACCCACAAGAGAAATGCAGAGAGGAGCGGAGCTTTCGCGTCTCTTGCTGCGTGGTCACTGCTGCAGCCGCTGCGGGACTACTCCGGGGCGCAATGGGCCTCGCAGGCGGCTCCCGGACGTTTTGGTGCTTTACAGGGTTTTGGGAGTTTTGGGTTTAGGGTTTTTGGGATTTTTGGGTTTAGGGTTTAGGGTTTAGGGTTTAGGTTTTAGGTTTTAGGGTTCGGGGGCTTGAGCCTTTAGAGCTTCAGGGTATTCAGCCATTTTAGGGCCCAGGGCTTGGACGTGCTCCAAAATTGCCCTGCACTCTCAACATCCTAACCTCCCAGGGTTTATCCCCAAAAATATCCCCAACACTTAACCCCGAGTCCTAACCTAACCCAAGACACCCAAATCCCTGCCTGGATCGAAAAGCTCTGGCCCCCTCAACCTCCTAATCTTTCTCTGAGTATCTACGCCCACCCAACCCCTAAACCTCTCTGGTGTACTCCCAGTTTGGGTGTGGGGGGCCTGAAAACATGTCAAATCCTGCCGCCTGGCCAAGCCACACGCTAAACCGCACAGGGCTTAGGGTTAAGGGCTTAGGGTAAATCCTAAAGTCCTTAAACCTCTAACTTCTCGGTCCATATATATATATATATATATATATATATATCCTTTGTTTCTTCCATTTTCAAGGTCCCCCCTTCATGATGCTTCTGCTCTACTTCACCGTTGACCGCGGTGTGTGGAGATGTCTGGCCAACACGGCGACTTGTTTGCAAGATCGGGGGTGTAGGGGGCTCAGGGCGAAACTATAGCCCCCTCAGGATTCTTTCTTTTATGAAAAAGGATAAAGCCAAGGGGAAAATTAAAAATGACATGTTTAATAAGGTTCTCAGGGGAGTACAGGTAAGGGTGCAGGGTTGCAGCTATGGAAACAGGAAAAGGGTTGGGTCTTTGGGGCTTTGAGTTCAGGGTTGAGTTTGCTGGCATGCTGTGCGTTCGCTTGGATCTCTCGCTGCATGGCCGATGTTCGACTGAGACCTACCTGCACAACCCATAAACCAACACCCTCCTTCATGCCCAGAGCCCTAAAACGCTAGACACTTAGCCGCTACATGCCGATAATAAGAACGAGTCTTTGATATGTTCCCTCTTATACTATCAGCCCATGTTCCCCCTTATACTATCAGTCCGATATAGGGATTCTAGTAGCCCCCCCGTCATCATCTGTATTAAGGACTGTTCGAAAAAAAACGCGGGGAGCATCCCAAATGAGAGTACGTTTGGGGTGTATAAGGGGCACCCTCGTTTGGGAGATGCCCATATTATGAAAGTGGCAGCTCGTCAGCGCAACCCCAGCTCCTTGCCACAGAAGGGCAGAAACCGAGCTTATAAGGATCTATCGGGTTCATGGAGCTCTTGGGGCTTAGGGTTTAGGGTTTTTGTAGGGTTTAGGGTTTATGGTTTAGGGTTTAGGGTCTAGGGGTTTCAGGGCATGGCGTGTTTGTGGCAGGAAGGACGGTGAAGTAGATCAGCCGAGCAGGGGGCTCCTCAGCAGGGCGCAAGGCGAGTTTAGGGTTTATGGTTTAGGGTTTAGGGTTTAGCGTTTAGGGTTTAGGAAAGTATGAGCAAGAGCCACATCAACGAGACGTTCCGAAAACAAGGACCCTAAACCGTAAACCCTAAACCCTAAACGCCCTAAACCCTAAGCCCTAGACCCATAACCCTAAACCTGCATCTACACTGATGGAGGCTGCAGTCGGAAAACGCGAAGACCTCGACCCCCATCCCCAAACCCTCGCCCCTATACCCGAACCCTGAAAACCACAAAGGCACCTAGTGGGAGGGTCAGGCTACTTAGTAACCCAGTTATAACTGTACTTATAACCCAATTTGAACCCCACTAGGGTACTTAAGGGGCTTATAAGTGAGTTATAACTGCACTTATAACTGGTTACTAAGTAGCCCTAAACCCTAAACCCTAAACCCTAAACCCTAAACCCTAAACCCGAAACCCTAAACCCTAAACCCTAAACCCTAAACCCTAAACCCTAAACCCTAAAGTAGCCTGAACCTCCAAGTTGCACGCTGGACTCTTCAGCATCAGGTGCGCGTGACCATGATGCTTTCCCAAGGACTCTTGCTAGGCCAGGTTGGGCAGCTGGGAGTTTCGATTCTTGGGGGGTTTAGGGTTTAGGGTTTAGGGTTTAGGGTTTAGGGTTTAGGGTTTAGGGTTTAGGGGTTTGGGGGTTTAGGGTTTACGGTTTCAGGTTTCGGGGGTTAGGGTTTCCGGGTTTAGTTTTGGGGTGTTCAGGGTTTGAGATGCCGATCGGAACATTGCAAACCTCGGCCAGGTAGTCGCCTCTCTGATGGACTTTGCCTCGCTGGTTTTTAGGGTTTAGGGATCATCCCTAGCCCTAATCATTAGGGTTCAGGGTTTAGGGGTTAGGGTTTAGGGGTTTAGGTGTTTAGGGCTTAGGGTTTTAGCACCTTTCCTCTTCTAGCTCGATGTCACTCCCCATTGCTTCAGGAATTCATGGGTTAGGGTACCGTATATTGTCCAAGGACTGACTATGCGAGCTGGAGTAGGCTATTTTGGCCCACGCCTGACAGAACTGCCTGTGGCCCTCAATGCTGTACTGCTTTCCGTCCTGAGAGTCGCGTCACATGATGTGCGTCACCGGTTTGTTCTTAAATCTAACAACCCCGCTTGTCCGGTGGGGGAAAAAAACCTCAACAAAATTCCTCAAAAGGCCCAATAAAAACCTCAAAACTACTCACAAACCAAAAACAACTCCCAAAAACTACTCCAAACCCCAAAACACCCTTCAAAAAACCCTCAAAAACCTCTAAAACTCTTGAAGTGCCAGGCTTGGACCAGGAGCTCCACCTCGATAGCTGGCCCATGTATGTCGCCCTCATGCTGGGGGGCATCCTGGGACTACTGGCCACGAAGCCCGAGATTAGGGTTTAGGGTTTAGGGTTTAGGGTTTAGGGTTTAGGGTTTAGGGTTTAGGGTTTAGGGTTTAGGGTTTCGGGCAAGAATTCGAACCCCCAGAAAAAAGTCCCTAGCTCTCACTGCCCATTTTCGCTGCCTGAAGGACCCCTAAACCCTGAACCCTAAAACCCTAAACCCTAAGCCCTAAGCCCTAAACCCTAACCGCCGCAAGCCGTGTAAGCCCTTTTTCGCCTGAGGCTGGGAATTGCCTGGCCGAGAGGGTGGATACGGCTGCCTTCCAACGCTGGCTGCTGCTGTTCCTACTGGCCGGTGCCGAGACCTCTTTGTTTGTGTGTTTGGGAGGGAGGGCCGGTGGATTAGGGTTTTGGGTCCAGGGTGTAGGGTTTAGGAACCCGAAACCCTAAACCCCGAAACCCTGAAACCCCAAGCCCCTAAACCCTAAGCCCCTATACCCTAAATCCTAAACCCTAAACCCTAAACCCTAAATCTGGTGAGGCTCCGAGGTTGAGGGCTCTGGGTTCAAGGGTACTGGTGTTTAGGGCTTGGGGTTAGGGTTTAGGGTTTAGGGTTTGGGGTTTAGGGTTATAAGTCTGGTTATGGGCGGGTCTCATAGCTATAAGTGGATATGAGCGGCTGCTACAAAATTTAAAACTCCTGGTTGTACTAATGGACGCAACATGTGGGGGTGTCGCTTTCCAAGCGTTACATCGCTTTACAGGGGTTTTGGCACTTGCGGGCTTCAGGTTGTTAGAGTATGGTGGTGTAGGTTGTTTAGGGTTTAGGGGTTGCGGAGTCTTGCTTTAGGCTCTAGGTCTTTGCAGGGCCTGCGGTTTATGAGGTTGGGGTGTTTAGCGTGCAGGAACGGGATTCTTCGAACAGTTGAGGTGCGTTCCTCATGCTGAGCTCCGTGTGCCTTGGCTTGCACGGGAACACCCTAAACCCTACCCTAAACCCTAAACCGTAAAAAACTCTGCTCTTACCTTTGAAGCTCAAAGAACGGTTTGTTTGATGCGTTCTTTCTTACGGGGGAAGTATGTTTCTTCGAAGGTTGCTTTTCTTGTGTGTTTGCGCAAGTCTTCAAGCTCTAGCACCTCACAGAATGTGCATTGAATTGTAAGAGTTGTTCGTAGGCAGCAGGGAGTAGCGGTTTAGGGTTTAGGGTTTCCCCCCCCCTGTGGTGTGGTTGTGGGTTGGTTTTAGGGTTTTTGGTTTTAGGGTTTGGGGTTTAGAGTTTAGGGTTTAGGGTTAGGGTTTAGGTTGGGGGGGGGGGGACCATACCATGGGAGGGGGGGGGGGGGGGGGCTGGCGAACCGAGAGCCGGGATCATAGTATATATATATATATGGTACCCCCCCCCCCCAGTGACCTACCCTTTTTCGCCTTGTCTCAAGTCACAGCTGCACTGCAAGCAAACTCGGTGTGCAATATAGCGTATTTCCTAGGGCGTAGACTAAAATACAACTAAAATCGCATACACGGGACAGTAGAAAAACCAAAAATACCAAAACCAAAAAAACCAAAAAACCAAAACCAAAAAAACCAAAAAAACCAAAACCAAAAAAACCAAAAAAACCAAAACCAAAAAAACCAAAAATACCAAAAAAACCAATTTTCCGGGACTCTCAGGAAATTCCTATGAGGCTTCTCCAAGAGCCCCAGAAAATTGGTTTTTTTGGTATTTTTGGTTTTTTTGGTTTTTTTGGTTTTGGTATTTTTGGTTTTTTGGTTTTGGTATTTTGGCTTTTTGGTTCGCCTTCACGGTCACGAGGCAACAACTACGCATTTTTAAGTGTGCTTATGCTAATTGTGCTTTTCAAAAATAGTATACAAGTGGTCTTTCTAGTGCTTCAGAACTTTTTGTTTCGTTATTATGTAAGTAGAGCCGCTAGTGTTTAGTGCATCTTTTGGTTGCACTCAAGTGTAGTAGACCTTATTCAGCCATTACTTGGTGCTCTGGTAGCTAAATTCGCATGGATAATATTTGCCTGGTAAATGCGATTAATTATCTTCAAGCAGCATTTGCAATACTTGTCTTGAGAAAAAGCATTTATTTCTTAGAATTGTTTGCTTAAAAAGTGACTCCTACTCGTCCAGGGATACCCCAAAACCCTATAATCCAAACTTCACCAGAGATTCTCCTGAAAAGCTTGCGCTTTTGGATGTTTTTACGTATTTGTGAATTTGCTTGTGGTATGGCCTTCACTTTAGAAGTACTTTTCTAGGATTCTTGTGCATTTTTTAAGCCTGATTGTGCAAGTTGCGTTTTTCAAGCATAGTATATATGTGGTCTTTTTTGAATACTTCAGACATCTTTGTTTCATCGTTATGTAAGTAGAACCGATTTCCATTATTGTGCATTTTTAAGCTTGCCTATGCAAATTGTGCTTTTCAGACATAGTATACAAGTGGTCTTTAGTGAATACTTCAGCAATCTTTGTCTCATTGTTATGTAGGTAGAACCGTTTCCATTTCCGCAAGTGTTTATTTCGTATTTGGTTGAGTATGGTCCTTTAAATAGTATTCACTTGAGTCAAATTGGGCTATTTGCTTAAGAATTCCTCTAGTAATTAAATTCGCATAGAATGAATACTTCAAAAAAATTTCATTTGACTTTGCAGATAGTATTTCAATAATACTTTGCCTGGTATAAACACAACTGTTTCAATGCATTAGTTGCTCAACAAAGCACTATTTGCCCTTTAAACCACACTTTGCCATATGTTGGTTGTATATGGTGCTTATTTCGTATTTTGGTTGAGTATGGCCCTTTAAATGGTATTCACTTGAGTCAAATTGGGCTATTTGCTTAATAATTACTCTAGTAGCTAAAAAAAATGATTATTTCAAAAATAAAAACGATTCATGAATATGTAAACATAAGGTATTTCAGTGGACTTTTCAGAGAGCATACTTTGCCTAGTACAAGCACAGTTGTATAAATACAGTATTTGCACTTTAAACGCACACTTTGCCATATTTTGGTTGAGAATGGTGTCTATTTCGTATCTTGGTTGAGTATGCTCCCTTAAATGGTATTCACTCGAGTCAAATTGGGCTCTTTGCTTAATAATTACTCTAGTAGCTAAATTCGCATAGAACCAAGAAAAATGTTTCACTATTTGATTAATACTTTGCCTCGTACAAACACAATTGTATAAATAAATTAGTTGCTCAACAAAACATTAATTCAAACGCACAATTTGCATAGAACAACACTGATCTAAACATCTAAAAACAGCATTGTCCGCTTCAGATTCAAAATGTAGATTCTTCCAAATGCTGGCTTATCGGGGTCTGTGAGGTGGGTGTCCCAGTAACTGTCCTTCATTACCCGGTGATTAACTACGCGACTTTTGGGCCTTGTTTGTTGTTTTTTGTTAAAAAGGCCTAAGAAGGCCTAAAAAGGGTAGGTCGCTGGGGGGGGGGGTAGCATATATATATATATATATATATATATGTATATCATATTTTTCCACGTCGAAAGTTCATTTTCTGCTTCTGCCTCACGCCTTTCAAATCAGTTGCCGGTACGGACAGTTTCAAGATCGAGGGTCCAGGGGCGGGGGGCGAGGAGGGCGCACACCAAAGGCACTTCCGTCTTGTGGCATGCCCTCAACCCTAAACTTTTAAATTTAAGAGCCTCCGGCTCAAGCCGCCGACCCCGCTGGAGCATAGTTGAAAGGTTTAAACGCGCTCGTCAGCTCAAAGGATCCAAAAGTTGAGGGCAGCCCCATCAATTGTTGAACAGGCCGAGCCCAGCAACCAGGAGGGGGGGGGGTAGGGGGGGTGGGGGGGGGCAACGGGGGGGTGGATTTTTCCCCAAAGGGCCCCTATGTCCTGTGCGAAACCGACTATGGTCCGTGAGTTTATGCGGTGTGGGTGGCCTGGCCCTCCATGGAAAAGCTGCCCGGGTACCCCCCTCTACCCCCCCCGCCGCGTTTTGGGGGGGTAAGGAGGGAAAGAGGGAGGTTTTCACCTCCTTTTCCCATCCAACACGCCGCCAGGGTCGGCGGACCCTAAACCCTAAACCCTAAACCCTAAAACCTAAACCCTAAACCCTAAACCCTAAACCCTAAACCCTAAACCCTAATTAAACCCTAAACCCTAAACCCTAAACCCTAAACCCTTTTCAGGAATGCAGTTCTTAGCACCGGGGCCGCCTTTCTGGTCTGCCTGGCCTCCTTGCTCGTGTTGGCGGCCCCGTCGCTGACGTCGAAGCAGTCGGAGCTGAGCGCCCCGGCTTAGGGTTTAGGGTTTAGGGTTTAGGGTTTAGGGTTTAGGGTTTAGGGTTTAGGGTTTAGGGTTTAGGGGCTGGTTTAGGGTCGGTCTGGCCACTCGGGTTTGAGGGTGTAGGGATATAGGGTTTAGGCTTTAATTAGGGTTTAGGGTTTGGGGTTTGGGGTTTAGGGTTTAGGTTTTAGGGTTTGGGGGTTCACTTTGGAGGTTCAAAGTACTTGCAAGTAGGGTCACAAGCAGGGTCATTCTGGTAATACCCTTTGTTAGGGTGCTTATAAACCTACTTCAGTACCCCAAAAGCCCAAAACCCATAAACCTGCTTATAAGTACCCATGAACATCCAAGTAGCGTGGAAGGTTGAAGATTCCCATAAAAATCAACCGCAAGCCCAAGAAACCTTAAACCCCAAACCCTGAAGCATCTGAGCCTTTTAGGGCTCTAGGGTTTAGGTCTCTACGATCCAATCACTAGACACTGGGTGTAGTGGTCTGTTGCACCTAAACCCTAAACCCTAAACCCTAATCCCTAAACCCTCTACCCTCTAAACCGACCCTAAACCCTAAACCCTCCGAGGTTTGTCGATGGCAGTGGAGATTTGCTCCGTACGCCGCGAAATGGACCTCCAACGATGTGACTCCGGGCCACATCTGTGCCGACCGGAGCAGCTCTGAGCCTAAGCCCTACTTGAAGGTTTAGGGTTTAGGGTTTAGGGTTTAGAGTTTAGAGTCATGGGACTGGTTATAAGTGCGCCAGTTGAGGTTGCAACCATAGCTACCCCACTGTAAACCCCACTTAAGCCCCGTCTTCCCCAAGAAAGGTAGCGTTTGGCATCGCTGATGCTAGCACTCCTCCTTTTCCAAGCCTCAAGCCCTGTGGCTTGGAGTGCTAATTCAGGACAAAGTCTTCCGAGACTTCCAGAAGACGGCCCGGTCCATAGGGCCTGGGTGTAGGGTTTAGGGTTTAGGGTTTAGGGTTTGGGGTTTGGGGTTTAGGGTTTAGGGTTTAGGGTTTAGGAGTTTAGGAGTTTAGGAGTTTAGGAGTTTAGGAGTTTAGGAGTTTAGGAGTTTAGGAGTTTAGGAGTTTAGGAGTTTTTAGCTCTTCGAGGAGTTGGCGATGAAGTGCCCGCTGCTTCTCAAAGAGTCGGATGCTGCACTCGGTTTAGTCGGCACCCCCCTGCCTACCCTCACTACAGGCACCTCCGAGACTCTGATTCAGGGTGCCCCAAAAAGGGCCATAACTTAGAAAACTGACCGTCTAAACCCTAAACCTTAAACCCTAAACTCAACATGCAAATTTGAGAGCCCTCTCGGAAGGAACTTGCGGGCATCTGAAGCTTTCATGCTTCCGTGTGCTCCAACAGACTGAAGTCTTCCTACTCCTGAAGGTTGGCCTGAGTTTGAGACGATCATGCCTATCCCCCCAAAACCCCAAGACCCCAAACCCCCCAGAAGTTTCAAACGTTCTTAAAACGGAGGGAGAAACGCTAAAAACAACCGATTGCTCCTTAAGAAACATTATCCAATTCAAGACTGTATCCCATACTGTTTAACCCTGATTAAAGGGTGTTGCTCTGAAATTCGAGGCTGTTATCTTTGTTTAACGTCTCTTGTATTAAATAAATTCTCTTCGCGTTTAACGTGTCTTGTCATGTACGTTACTAGAAGACTGTGCCCCAAGAACCGCAATCCAAGGCCCTTGAAAGCCTGCGCCAGCAAAAACAGATCTGAAAGCATGCCCTCCGAAAGACACTTTCCATAGTGACAGCGACCCCCAAAAAACTTAGGACGCTGAACAAGGCCGGAAAGCTTTGCAGTATCGCAGACTCCACAAAACTAGGCAGGGCCTTGGGATATTTTGTTCTCCCTTCTTGGGTTTACGAGGCTCATATTCAGGAATATGTTTAGGGGGGCTTTAAGAGTGCCATACCAGAAAAGCGGGTGCAGCATCATTGTGTAGACTTCGGCCAAGCCATCAATTGCGGCTGCCTTTCGCGACGTAGATAGGCTGCAGCTGCCCTTGCTGGAGCACAGTCTTGGCAGCTGAGTAGCGCCCTTTTTGCCCTTTGTGGGGTATGGGTTCCCTTTCAGCAGTAGCTACCGCCAAAAAGGGGTGCCCTTATTGTAATATATGGCTACTGCGCTGCCAAGCAGTTCATGCTGCCGATGTCAGGAGTCGGTGCCGACATCAGGAGTCCCGGTTTTACCATTCCCGTAAACCCTCAAACCCAAATTTGAAATCCACTCTTCCTTCAGCACCGGTACACCAGAAAATCTTCTCTGGTCTCCCTGTGTTTCTCGGCTTGAGAACCCAGGGAGCCGACAGTCGGATGCCAAAAGGCATCCGTAATCTCCAGTGCGAATTCGTGCCAGGGCTGTCCGGGTTTAGTTCGGTTTAGGGCTTCAATGAGACTGTTAAGTGGGATAAGACATATATGGCATATAAGACTTATGAGACTTACATAAGGCTTGTAAGACCTGTAAGACTGATAAGGCTCAAGTGACCTATGGCTTCGGATTTAGGGTTGGTTCTGGCAGAGCCAGAGCACTGGACAGAGCTTGTTCATAGCTACTCGCTTTAAGGGTGGCTGCCTAAGTGGCCTTGCTCAGACCTGACGCTAGCGATCAAAAGGAAGGGCTTCATCATGCAGAAACGACGAAGCTGAGGCCTTTTATTTGAAGAGATGAGGATGTAGGGTTAAGGGGTTCAAGGTGTAGGATTTAGGCTTGAGGGTTCATTGTTTAGGGTTCAGGGCTTAAAGTTTAGTGCAGGCCGTAAGACTTACCAATGGGTTCTTGCTCAAATTCGTGCCGCCAGCTGTATACCTCGCGCGATAGCTGTGTGCAGAACTTGATGGTCCCCGCCTCCACCTGCTTAATCGCAAGTTGCGATTCTCATCAGCAGAAAGCCATTCCCAGAGCGCAGCCCCTGAAGCAGCAGCACCGACCCGCAAACCCAAGCCGAACTTGCTGTCGTGCTCATGGCTCTCCGACACCATGTTTCAAGACGTGCAGGGCCTGCTTCTCCTGCTCGGCCTCGTAGCCGGGTCTCCGAAGCTTCCGAGCGTGTCGCCCCAGGAGGCGGTTCTTGTGCAGTCCTTCCGTCACTTTGACTACTTCCGAGGGAGCATCCGCTTCCCCAGGGGGCGCCAGGGAGACCGGAGCAACAAGACGCTGCGCGTGTCGGGGTGGCTGGGTGCGACCCATGGGATCTTCCGCAACTGCTGGGGCTGCTATGCTGGCTTCTGCACTTCGAGGAAGCTCTGCTGCGGCTGGGACCCAGCGGGTGCTTATTCCCCCTTTTTTTTGGGTTTTAAGGGTCCCTTATATATATATATATATACATATATAAGCACCTTGAGACCAAAAAGGGTACCCCTTTTTATTCCCTACCCCCTAACCCCGAACCCCGAACTCCTAAACCCTTAACCCCTAACCCCTAACCCCTAAACCCTAAACCCTAAACCCCTAAACCCTAAACCCTAAACCCTAATCCGAGCATCTGATTAATTAATACCCCCACATTTAAAGAATTTTTTTTTGGCCGGAAGCCCGCCGGAAGACTACTTTCCATTAGGGTGGATTTCGTATGGGACAAACCCCCCACATTTAAAGGAATTTTTTTTGGGGGGGTTCAAAAATCTGTCGGCAGGCTTCTTGTTTTGCTTGCGGAGACGCAAAGCTACAGCACCTCAGGGATCTGCATCGTATTGTTTTTAATAGAGAATCAATACAGGGCCACGGTCCAACTATTGCGGAACCCTGCATTCCTTATTGTGAGGGGGGGGGGGGGGGCCCCCCACCCACTAATCAGAAGCTCGGATTAAACCCTAAACCCTAAACCCTAAACCCCATTCTTGGGGTTACACTTGGGTCTAGGTGGGCTCCGGCCCAATGCGGCCTGCTTCGATGGGCTGTACTACATGCAAGAGATGTGCTGCGACACCCGGCTCGTGGCCTACGACAACCATCCTGAGATCCTCACTGAGTCTAGACCATGTCGAAGCTTAGGGTTTAGGGTTTAGGGTTTAGGGTTTAGGGGTGGTTCTTCTTAGGAGGGACCATCGGATAAGACAGAGATACACCAGCTTCTAGAAAGGGAAAGGGGTCCAGCGGTTCGGGTTCAGGAGTCTCTGCATCAGCAGCTCGGCTTGGAGCAGATCTACCAGCGCTTCACGGCGCGCAGGCTGGAGCACCTCGCGTCGCTGGCACTTCCGGTGTGGAATCGCAAGGCCGAGGAGACCAAGTGGTAATATAGGCGCCCGAATAGACATATGCATCATAAAAACAATAGCAATACACATAATTAAATAACAATAATAATAATAACGAACAAAAATATAATAATCAACAAATCATGTTTTTGTTGGGGGGTTATTATCGTGGACTAGACTTAGAAATGGACCATAAGGGAAGACCATGAGCATTACTCCAACCCCTATGGTACCCGTTTCCTCCCTTCTTTTTTTGCGGGGTCGGGTTCCCTTATTTATTATTATTATTATTACTTTTTTTTTTTTTTTGGGGGGGGGGGGGGGTTGCCTTTCGTGGCTACTTGGAGGTTCATGGGACTTATAAGTGGGTTTATAAGTGCGGTAA
Source organism: Symbiodinium natans (assembly GCA_905221605.1). Lineage (NCBI taxonomy): Eukaryota > Dinophyceae > Suessiales > Symbiodiniaceae > Symbiodinium > Symbiodinium natans. The sequence goes on from CAJNDS010002100.1 coordinate 534,687, forward strand.
CTATGGGTTATAAGTGGGCTTACTATGGGCATAACCTTACTTAGGATACTTATAGCCATACTGATAAGTACCCATGGAGCTTCAAGTAGGTTGCTGTGCACCCCCCTAGGTACTCGAGCTTGGTGCACGACAAGGGGACCTGACACATTTCTTCACAGATCGCGGCTGCTTCGTTACGCTGGTGGAGCCACGGCAGACCAACGTCATCGCGCTCCGCAAGAAGTTGGCCCTTGGCTATCTCTTTCCCGACCCGGGCAAAGTCGAGGTACTGTCGATGGATCTGGAAGAGTCCATGCCACAGGGGACGTGGGACATCGTCTTCTGTTACTGGGTTGCTGTATAGGAACTTCCATAGAAACCTCGGGTAGATACGCAAATGAACGTTCGGATTTGGTTAGTTGTGGTACCTTCAAATAAGTTTCTCAGCACTAAACCCTAAACCCTAAACCCTAAACCCTAAACCCTAAACCCTAAACCCTAAACCCTAAACCCTAAACCCTAAACCCTAAACCCTAAACCCTAAACCCTAAACCCTAAACCCTAAACCCTAAACCCTAAACCCTAACCTAAACCCTAAACCCTAAACCCTAAACCCTAAACCCTAAACCCTAAACCCTAAACCCTAAACCCTAAACCCTAAACCCTAAACCCTAAACCCCTAAACCCCTAAACCCTAAACCCTAAACCCTAAACCCTAAACCCTAAACCCTAAACCCTAAACCCTAAACCCTAAACCCTAAACCCTAAACCCTAAACCCTAAACCCTAAACCTAGCTAAGCCCAAGCCTAAGCTCCTGAGCCAGGTTATGGGCTCCTCTACCATTTGCAAGAGCCAGAGAAGTTCCTGGAAAGAGTGGCGCCGCTGGTGTCTGACTTTCTGCTCATGGAGACGGTTGTGTCGACTGAGTCTAGGTTGCTTCTAAGGAACTTAGACTGAAGTTACCAATGTTCTGTACTGTAGAAAACGGAAACTCCGTGCTTTATTTGCTATGCGCCTGCTTGTTATCCCACCTGGAGGTTCATGGGTACTTCTAAGTAGGCCCTAAGTAAGGATTAACCATAGTTACCCTACCCATACCCCTACTTCTAAGCACCCATGAAGCTCCAAGTACCTTTAGTCCAAACCTTATAAGCCTAAACCCTAAACCCTAAACCCTACACCCTAAACCTTAAACCCTAAACCCTAAACCCTAACCCTAAACAAGCAACCCAAGGAGGTCGTCGACATCGTCGAGTCCGTCGAGTCAGACTCCATGTCTCTCCGCGGCCACGCGCGACGCCTGCGCAGGGAGGACGTGTTCATGCTGCTGAAGCGATTCTTCCCGTACCTTGCTGTGGGAGTGTTTAGGGTTTTTAGGGTTTTTAGGGCTTTTAGGGTTTATAGGGTTTATAGTATATAGGGTTTAGGGTTTAGGGTTTGGGATTAGGGTTTAGGGTTTAGGGTTTAGGGTTTAGGGCTAGTTCTTAGCGCTGAATTCGGGAACTGGGGTACCTTTCGATTCCACTGTGCGACCTTTCAAGGGATCAAATGGGGGACCTTAGTAGCTACTCGTTCTTAGAAGGGAAATTGAGAACCCGGTGCTGAATTCTTTCCTAGGCAAAACCTCTAAGGATATAATTAAGAACCACTGAACTAAGGTATGCATACGTCCCAATGACCCAACCAAACCACGAGCAGTTTGAGACTGATTGGGCTCACCAGTCTGGCAACACCCGCGCCATCTTCATTGCGTCCCGACGGCCTCTGTCGAGTCCTGTGATGCTCATGGAAGAGCTGCCGGCGCATCAAACGAGGTCGTCCTGAACACGTTTCTTGGCTCCTCTCCAGGCAAGTTGCTGTGCGAAAGTCGAGGTTGCCAACCGAGCTCGGCCCAGGAGGCTACCACCGAGCTCGGCCCATGAACTCCTCAGTGCGCGGCATGGCCATGTGCGCGGCACGGCGCATTCTCCCCTGGAATGTGGACGCCGCGCTGGCCTTGACAAGCTGCGCAGGATTCGAGAAAGCCTCCTTAGGGAAATCTCAGTTCACCCCCGAGAAATGGCTCAGAGCAGAGCCCGGCAGAAGATGTTGCACAGCAGGGCAAAAATCGCTCGCTCGCTCGAGCTCTAACCTAGCTCGCTGGGATAAGGATGGAACCCTCAGCCCTAATCCTATTACGCGCAGCCGGTTCAAAGCCAACCCCACGAGCGGTTCCTTGTCACATCATGGCGTATTCTCGAGGGTTCCACGGTTTAGGGTTTAGGGTTTAGGGTTTCGGGCTACCCTTTGTGGGAATGCAGCAACGGGGAGCCAGGCCGAGATGCCATCCTGGAGCAACTTGACCGAGATCCCATCATTGCCCACACCAACAAGGCCCTCACGCGGCAGGTTAGGGGTTTAGGGGTTTAGGGGTTTAGGAGTTTAGGGGTTTAGGAGTTTAGGGGTTTAGGGGTTTAGGGGTTTAGGGGTTTAGGGGTTTAGGGGTCTAGGGGTTTAGGGTCACGAGGGGGTTTAAGGGGGTTTAAGGGGTTTAGGGCAGTTTAGGGCAGTTTAGGGCAGTTTCGGGCAGTTTCGGGCAGTTTGGGGGGTTAGGGTTTACAACATCACACCTAGCCGAAACCCTCAACCGTCAACCCCTAAACCCTAAGCCCAGGCCCCCGTTCTGGTACACCAAGCCCCCGAAACATTCACACACCCAGTCTCTAGGTAGCCATATCTTAGCAGGGAATGAGAATGAGGGCCTTATATATAAATATAAATTTAAAAATAAACAAATAAATAAATAAATAAATAAATATATATATATATATATATTTCACCTTTAAGGGGTTATGTAGGGCCTTGTTTTAATTGTTTCATTCCCTACTAAGAACCAGCTAAGCCCAAAGCTCCAAGCCTTGAAGCTTTGGGGGTTTCGGGTTGAGGAACGGTGCATTCTGCTAAGGAGGACATACCGTAACCCTAAACCCTAAGCCCTAAACCCTAAACCCTAAGCCCTAAACCCTAAACCCTAAACCCTAAACCCTAAACCCTAAACCCTAAACCCTAACCCGTAGTGCACTGCGCGGGATTTCTCCGGCAGGACAAGATCAAGTACTACCATGAGCAGCTCTTCCGCAGCCACCAAATGCTGCTGATGGACCTCGAACTTTTTTGCTCGGGTTTAGGGTTTAGGGTTTAGGGTTTAGGGTTTAGGGTTCCTGAATCGTAAGCCCCATATGCCCAAGAAACCCCAGAAGCGCTACAAGCCCTGCAAGCCCAGAACCTTAAAAACCATGAAGATGAAGGCCCAAAAGCCCGGAAAGCCCTCAACCTTGTAACCCTAAACCCTAGGTCCTAAGCCCAAACAAACCCTAAACCCTAAACCCCGAACCCTAAACTCTAAACCCTAACCCTATCCTCATAGACCCATTCTCCGCTCAGTTCTCGAAGGACACGGCAACGTCCGAGTTCCTTTTCCTGAACGACTTCTTCGATACCAAGGGCGACCACGGCCTGTTCGTGGCTACTTGGGACGAAGAGCCCTATAAGCCCTAAACCCTAAATTCGAAACCCCCAACCCTACAACCAAAACCCAACGCCCTAAAAACTAAACCCTAAACCCGAAGCCCTAAACCCTAAACCCTAAACCCTAAATCCTAAGCCCTAACCCCTAAACCCTAAACGCTAAACCCTAAACCCTAAACCCTAAACCCTAAACCCTAAACCCTAAACCCTAAACCCTAAACCCTAAACCCTAAACCCTAAACCCTAAACCCTAAACCCTAAACCCTAAACCCTAAACCCTAAACCTAATGAGTGGACGGGCTCCAGGAAGTGTTCGGAAAGACGACGCAGCCTCGCTCTCAGTGCTTCCAGCAGCGGGTTGAAAGCCTAAAACCCTAAACCCTAAACCCTAAACCCTAAACCCTAAACCCTAAACCCTAAACCCTAAACCCTAAACCCTAAACCCTAAACCCTAAACCCTAAACCCTAAACCCTAAACCCTAAACCCTAAACCCTAAACCCTAAACCCTAAACCCTAATCCTAAACCCTAAACCCTAAACCCTAAACCCTAATCCTAAACCCTAGAACACCTTATACTGTATTTACAAGTACGGGCGATGTCGAAACCCTTCTCCTCGACAAGCCCACCCCCGTAACTTGTACATCCTCGCCGCTGTAAAAGGATTTTGAGCTTTCGGGACCTTGTGGTGTTCAAGGTCAAGGGGTAGAAGCTGTGCGGGTTGAAAGGTTTAAAGGGGTGTGTTGCTGGTTCTCTTGGATCCCCAGTCATGCCTGGTTGCTTGCTTGCTTTTGCTTGTTCGGTTCGTTCGGTTCCAGCCCATTAAATCCTAACCCGAAACCATAAGCCCTAAACCCTAAACCCTAAACCCTAAACCCGAAACCCTAAACCCTAAACCCTAAACCTACTTGGGAACCCTGCTTTCGTGTTTTATAAGGTACTTCCTCGACTCCTTGGAGGGCTTTCTTGGCAACTGCTGGGACTCGGCCCCTTGGCAGGATGTTGGGTTTGGGGTTTAGGGTCTACACAAGCAGCAACACCACAAAATCGGAGCACAAACTGCAGATCACAACAACTATTTACACACCACAACTACAAAGAAGGTCGGCACAAAACAGAATCCAGAAGCATTCTAGAATGTGTCTCATTCTAAAGCCCTAAGTCGCACAGAGCCAGACAGCCAGGCGTATCACAGGGCACAAGATTCAAAGCACAAACTGCAAAACACGACCCCAAGCACAACACCAGAGACATCACAAATCGGAGCACAAACTGCAGCTGAAGCTGCTGACAGGAAGCACAAAACTAGCACGCTGTTGGGGCGCATTCTACAATCATGACCACACAAAACGTGCGCAGAACATCAGGTGACGACAAAAAGCTCAGAAGTGTTTTGGTTGTGCGCGTGTTTTTGCTCATGGTTACCACAAGCAGGATCGTCTAAAGGTTTAGCGTTGTCATTGGTTGGTTCTTTTTTGGCGAGTTTTGGGGTGATGCTAGCGGGTGATGTCCCTTAAACCCCATCAACCCCATGAACTCTAAACCCGAAACCCGCATCCTGAACCCGACCCCAAACCCTGAAAAACCCCCAAGTAATAAAACATCCCATAACCCTGAGGTGGGCCTGTTGCTGATGGTCCGAATCGTGGACTTCTACAGGAAGCGCATGCAGCAGCGTAAGGCTGGTTTAGGGTCAAGCAGCCGCAACTCCTTAAGTTTGGGGGGTTCCAAGTTAGAGTCCCCCCTCCTTGGCAATGTTGCGATAGAGCAAATCTACCCTAATTGCAAAAAAGAGGGTTCCGCATGACATGAGGAGGCTCTCGGTTTCTGAGGGATTTGCGAGGTCGACTTCGGACCCGGGCGCGATGTGTCGTGCTTCAGTAGTCGTACATGACATCTGCAGTCTGGCGGTCTTACACTGCTTGGGGTCTGTTGGCAGTGCACACGAAAGCCCCGGATGTGTAGGTTTGCGTAAGTTTATGCTTAGGTTTCGTGGCGAACCAGGGTACATGCATGTTGGAGGAGAGAGAGAGAGAGAGAGCGAGAGAGAGAGGGCGAGAGAAGGAGAGAGAGCGAGAGTGAGAGAGAGAGAGAGAGTGAGGCAGAGCACCGTGACCGCGTCCTAGCATCTCGTGGTAGGCTTGGGCGTTCGCCCGCCAAGCCTTCAGAGAAGAAGAAGAGGAGCAGGAAGCGCGCACACACACACACACACACACACACGCTCACACATGCGGCTGACAGTCTGCCTCCATCTTCAACACGAGGTTTTTTTTAGTTAACAAAGGGGATGTTGTCAAGTTGTCAAGTCGTGTCTATTGGTACCCAGTAGCTTCTGTCTTGCACCCGAAACCCAAAAACCTGCAAGCAGCAAAAGCCCCCACGCCCCAAAGCCCTAAACCGTAGCCACAGAAAAACCCAAAGCTGACAAGACCCAATCTCTAAACCGCAAGTAGGCTAAACCCCCCAAAAGCCTACTAACCCCTAACCCCTAAACCCCTAACCCCTAAACCCCTAAACCCCTCAACCTCTAAACCCGTAAACCCCTAAATCCCAAAGCCTAGCTCTCTGCACAGGTCAGCTGCCTAGACTCCTACTTGGACGCCCTGCAGCTTCTCCTTTGGCGCGGGCACCCGCCTTCGTAGCTTCGGCCTTTAGGCTTGGTGGCTCAGGGGTGCCCTTTCACTTTTTTTGGTTCAAGGTTCCCTTATAAAGTAACCAAAAACCCAAGTTCTCTCGCCCCCTAATAAGTAATTGAATTAACCCTCAAGCTGTGCATCCTAGACCTTGTCCTTTCTTTGTTGCTCTCCTGAGCCCCTCACCCTCAAACCCTAAAGGCCCAAAATCAGCCAACCTCCAACCCCAAGCCCTAACCCCTACAGACCCGCAGCCCTAAAGTCCCAACGCCTCAAACCCGCGCCCGAAGCCTTACAATCCTCAACCTAAGCCCCGAACCCTAAATCCTAAACCCCAAACCCTCAACCCTAATCCGCTGTCCTCCAGGCCTAGGCTTCGCGTGGTGCTGGACGCCAACATCGTGTCCCTCCGGAAGGCTCCTGTTTGGGTTTAGGGTTTAGGGTTTAGTGTTAGAAGGGTTTAGGGGTTTCGTGTTTAGAGCTTGAGGTCGAAATAGGGTTTCGGGTCTCGGGTCTGAGGTTAAACAAGGGTGAGCGTTGAAGGCTTGAGAGGTTTAAGGCTTGCTTTGGGTCAGGGTTCGGTTCAGGGGTCGGGCTGTAGGCTTTTGCTTGGCATTTGCTCACGTCGCCAGGCCTACCAGCAGAATCTGCAAGCACCGACAAACAACAATCCCCACTTGGTGACGAGGAGGCTGGCAGGCTGTGGTCGTTGTTAGCTCATGGTGGATGACGGAAGAAGGGTACTAGTCAGTTGGCAATAATAGGAGTAACCATAGCAGTAGTACTGCTAATAGAAGTAGCAAAAACAATATTAGACTAATAAGAACTATATTTTCGTATATATATATATATATAGTTACTTTTATTTTCCTATAGATAGTAGGTAGGAATATAGATAAATCATTATCCATACATCGTACAGGCGGTCCCAAAGATGCAAGTGGCCCATCGGGAGACTGGCGTTAAAGATTTCAATCGAGACCTAACCTTCCATGCCAGAAAGTTTGGGGGTATTTCTCAAGCTAGGGTTTAGGGTTTAGAGGCCTTCCGATAGTAAGGAGCGTAGTATTTGGGGGGGTGCATTAAGGGTACTGACATGTTGGGAAATACACCATGCAGATCTCCAGACCCTAAGCCCCTGAAGAACCTCATGCCCTTTACTTGCGGGGGTACTTGCAAGTGGGGTGATAAGCGCCTAAAAAAGGCTGCAAGCATAGGTAACCTACTTAGACATACCCATGACTCTCCAAATAGGTTCCCAAAACCCTAAACCCTAAACCCGAAACCCTAAACCAAAAACCCTGAACCCTAAACCCCAAACCCGAATCATTTGCCAGAGTATGGCAGGGTCCTTTGGGCAGGTTCGCGGAGTTAGCCGCGTCGCTCTACTTCCTGAGCTCCAGCGAAGACAGTGGCCTGCCCGACACGCTGCAGGGGCCCCAGGACCCCAGGTGTCTAAGGCCTCTCCGAGCCCCTACAAGCTCTTTTTAGGATCCGTTTGAGCCCTAAACCGCTGTGGGGTTCAGGGCTCCGGGTTTTGCTGAACTTTGAATTCGTCTTTCGGGTTCCTTGCGCGATTTCTTTGGCACTGAGGCAGCAGCCTCTGGCCGCCATGCGGCAGGAGCGCGGCCTTGGGCGGGGGAAGGCTTTCTTTGGGGCACGCCCGTGCCCGCTGTCCCATACGCCCTGCGAAGCCCACGTAAAAAAGCCACATAAGCCCCATATACTGTAAGCCCCATATAAGCCCATATAAGCCCCTATTAGCCCCATAGAAGCTCCATACAAGCCCCATTTTCAGCCCCATGAGCCCTATAAGTTCAAGCCCTACGATCCCTGAACCCTACAAAGCCCTGAAAGCCCTACACCCATAAGCCCAAAGCCCACGATCCCTACGCCAACCAGTTCTCTAAATTAGGGTCCCTTGTTCTGTCACCTGTAGAATACGGCACCCTTTTCATAAGCACCCCGAAGGGGACCCTAGTTTAGATCCCGAAGGAGACCCCTAGGTTAGAGAGCTGCACTCATAGGCGCCAACTCATACGACAGTTTCAACGCATAGTCTGACCAACTCATAGATTTCTCCTATCTCACATGTCGGCAACTCGAAATAAATCTTCGGCAGCTCACATGAAGTCAATCTCGAATGTTCTTAAATTTCATACCACTCCTCAAGTTCCAATCCAGCCTGAAACCTCAAGCCTCTTCCGAAAACTTGAACCGAGAGAGTAGATCTCTAAATTGAGCTCCCTTTTTGGCGTGGTTCCTTATCATACTACGGGCGCAGTACTACATAGGTCTCCTTATCATATGGGTGCAGTACTACATATGTGGCCGATGTAGAGAGAACTTCCCAAGAGAGCACGCCGCGAGTGCGCGCGTTCGCGCGCAGGAGTTCTGCACGCTGCTGTCGGCCATGGCCAACAGGTTGGATGGGCACCTCGCCCGCACTCGAGGTTTGCTAGAGGCTATTGTGGGGGTTCATAGGGTTTGCAGGGTTTAGAGGGTCTGGAGGGTCTTTAGGGTTTACAGGGTTCATGGGGTTTATATAAAAGTGTATATATATATATATACGTATATTTAAGGGTTATATATATATATGTATATATGTATTCGGGTATACATATATATGTTAAGGTTTCGGATTTTTAGGGCTGTTGTTTTTTCATGTGCAAGGGTCGAGGGTTCGGGCCTTCGAGCCTTGATTTGCGTGCGGGATGTGGTGTACAGAAACCCGATGCCTCAACCCTAAACCCTAAACCCTAAACCCTAAACCCTAAACCCTAAACCCTAAACCCCAAACCCTAAACCCTAAACCCTAAACCTTGAGGTGCTTTGGACGCTTGCCCTCCCTTAGTATTTCCACGAAGAACCACCCATGTTACCTAGGAAAGTCTATAAGAGGTTAAGAACCCTGCAAAAGGTTTGGGGTTCCTAAAGTAGGTGCTAGAAATACACTTCTCTACCCTCCTTTCATGAGAAGTGTCTTCATGGCGTAGCGGGCGCCGGTAGACATGGCTTAAAGGTTTCGGGGGTTGTTTGGGAGATTGTTTTTGGAGTTTCTGGGGGGTTTTAGGGGAGATTGACGAGGGGCTTAGTTGAGTGCCGAGCCCTGAGCCCTCAGGGACCAAGAGCTCTCAAGCCCTAGGCCCCGAAGCACCCCAAAGCCCCCAAAACCCAAAACCCTAATCTCTACATGCCCAAGCACCCTGCATCCTAAATAGTAATTGCGTTCATGACCTAGATTCTTTGACCATGCTTGGCCGAAATAAAGGCCCCTTTATAGATTCCTCAATGCGAGGCCTTATGATGAAGGGTTCACCAACAAGGGGCCCATAAAAGCCGATTCAAAAACCACAAGCAACCTAGGAACATAGCTACGTACACCCTATACTAAACCCTACATAAACCCTGACAAACCTTGTATAAACCGGTTGATAAACCTCATAGAAACCCTGTAAGCCGCCCGGCTGAAGTTCTTCAGCCTCCTAGGCAGGATTCCGGCCTGGTGTTCTTGGTGAACAACTACGACCTGGTGCTGTTCCTGGGAGTCGGGTTCAGGGTTTAGGATTTAGGCCTTGGGGTTTAGGGTTTAGGGTTTAGGGTTTAGGGCTTAGGGCTTAGGGCTTAGGGCTTGGGGTTTGGGGTTTAGGGTTTAGGGTTTAGGGTTTGGGGGAAAAGGGTCCGGTTTCGGAGTTGCTTCTATGCTGTGGCATGTGGAGTGGGGGGCTGAGGGTTTAAGGTCGAGTCGGGGCCCCCCTCGGAAATACCACATACCTGGCAAGGGCTTTGGGTTGAGTGGTTTTGGGATCATATCTTGGTCTACGATAACAAGGGACCCCCTAATAGAGACCCCCACATGGTGGGATTCCCTTATAATCTGGACCCCCCAAGAAGGTACCCCCGAATTTCGGAAACCCCCATAAGGCCCTTCAGGGAGGAGCCCTAAACCCTAAACCCTTTTTGGCCGGGTCGCTTTAAGGGAATTCTATTCTATGTGGGGGTATAAAAGGGGTACCCCTATTTTGGGAAATGCCCATATTATGGGTGGCCTTGCTGGGCCTAGGTGCTGACCGTGTTCCACGAGCGCCACCTTCCCCGGAATGCCACGGAGGTGTTTGAGGACGTGACCCTTTTGCTCGGTTCAGCGCCTGAAGTTGCTTGAAAGTCGAAAGCCCTAAATCCCCTTGCATTCATGCCCAAAAGCCCTACAACCCTTCGCTGTCTCAGCGGCTTCGTTCAGGACCTCTTGCGCAACCAGGTGCAGAAGTTTGCTGGGGCCCTGAAGCAACTCTCAGGCATTCGTTCCGCAGCTCGGATGCCACCCTGAATTGTAAAGCCCGAACCCCTGAAACCCCAAGCTTGCTGAGGTCGAAAGCCAGCTGATGAGCCATTTCCCGGAGCTCGTGATGCCTCGCGCTGAGAACCCATCACTGCTCCGACTGGCGAGGGCCTGTCCAAAACCTGACTTGTAATCCTGCCCCAAACCTGACTGTTACATAACCCAGCCCCCTGACATTAATCGGCCTACGCATGGTGCAGGGCGCCCTGTGCTGAGCCCCGTATCGTTGTGGAGTGGAGGCTATTTCCGGCAGGTTTGTCAGCTTGTTTTCAGGATTTACTCATTTGTGGATCTACATTGTTTTGCCAAGACGTTAACTTGCAACCCTAACTCTTAAACCGCAGACCTTACAAGCAAAGATGTTTTAGAGGTGATTGGGCCGCTCGCTCTCCGTCTCTCTTTCTCTCTTTCTCTCTTTCTCTCTTTCTCTCTTTCTCTCTTTCTCTCTTTCTCTCTTGCTCTCTTCCTCTCTTCCTCTCTTCCTCTCTCTCTCGCTCTCTTTCTCTCCCTCCCTCCCTCCCTCCCTCCCCTCCCTCCTCCCTCCCTCCTCCCTCCCTCCCTCCCTCCCTCTCTTTCTCTCTCTCTCTCTCTCTCTCTCTCTCTCTCTCTCTCTCTCTCTCTGAGGTTTGTGAAGAACACGGAGCCGGCTCAGGCCTCAGATGGCACCAAATCTTGAAAGGACAGCCTACCTTCCCCTCCCGATAGAGGCTTCGTACGTTGTTTTGGCTGGGGTTGCCCTAAGCCTTATCCGACCCCCTACACGCATTATGGTGTACGTGGGAGGGTCTAGGGCTTTGTTTAGGAATTTGGGGGCTGTTGGCCCCCAGACCAAAGAATGCTCCTGCCTTCGATCTTCTGTGAAATGGAAACCGAGGCCGTGGCGAACATTGACGAGGACCCTGTTTCAAGCTTTAAGGTTTTCGAGGGTAGGCTTGAGGGTCGGGCTTTCCAATGGGTTCCTTCTTCGGACCCTAAGAGTATAGGTAGGGGCCATCACGTGTGTAGAGTTCGAGACTAGGACGTCAGGGGTAGCAGCCTTTGGGTACGAGGCTTGGTTCCCTGAACTTGCGGGATTGGCCCTCACTGGGTTTTGGAGAACCGCAGAGCCAAACCCCACACCCCTAAACTCAAACCGATACGAACATGTTCTATACTTGGTAGCCCAGGGGGCACCCTTTTGCCCCTTGGTGCCCTACTAAGAAGGTACCCAGCCCCCAAAAAAGGATACCCTTGTTATTGTTCTGGTTACTCGGCTACCAAACCCTAAACCCTAAACCCTAAACCCTAAACCCTAAACCCTAAACCCTAAACCCTAAACCCTAAACCCTAAACCCTAAACCCTAAACCCTAAACCCTAAACCCTAAACCCTAAACCTAACCCTAAACCCTAAACCCTAAACCCTAAACCCTAAACCCTAAACCCTAAACCCTAAACCCTAAACCCTAAACCCTAAACCCTAAACCCTAAACCCTAAACCCTAAACCCTAAACCCTAAACCCTAAACCCTAAACACTAAAACCCTAAACCCTAAACCCTAAACCCTAAACCCTAAACCCTAAACCCTAAACCCTAAACCCTAAACCCTAAACCCTAAACCCTAAACCCTAAACCCCAAGCCAAGTACTCATTGAAAGCATAAGCCCCGCCGCTGGTCCCTGGGCCAGACAACCGCACGCTCGCAACCGAGCCAGTCGCCACCCCCAGGCACTGAGTTCACGGGCGTCGAGTTCTATAGCTGTTGCGGGTGTTAGGGTTCAGGGGGTTTAGGGTGCGTAGGTCAGGGTTTTGGAGTTCAGGGCTTCAGGGGCTCCCAAGTCCCGCATTCAGCAGGGAGCGTACCCTTAAACTGCAAAAGGGGGGAGGGGGTTGCTCCAAGTTGATATGTCTTCGTAAGGACCTCTTCATGCGGAAGTCTAGCTTTCACGGATATCATCTCAGCGCACCTTAGTTTAGGACAACCCCCACCCCCTCCCCCTCTAGAGGTGCTGAGTACGAAGTCCGGCATGTTCATGAGCACGAGGTTCTCTGAGGGCTATGGAGTCCGCTTTCGGAAGTAGGGCTCGATGTCCGTAATCCCCAGGTAGGCACGCTCTGATGGCCCCTCAAGTTGCTACCTTGGGTCTGATTCCTGTGAACGCATGGTTCAGGGTTTAGGGTTTAGGGGTGACTGTAGCAAACAGCCTTGGGTTGCAAGCTCACTGGCAGCTGTGCGAGGCTCCTACACGTAGCAACCCACAGCGACAGACGAAGGAAGTGCATCAAACCCTAAACCTAAACCCTAAACCCTAAACCCTAAACCCTAAACCCTAAACCCTAAACCCTAAACCCTAAACCCTAAACCCTAAACCCTAAACCCTAAACCCTAAACCCTAAACCCTAACAACTCTAAACTCTAAACCCTAAAACCCTAAACCCTGCACCAGCCGCCCATCCATCGGGGAAACCTGCCGGAGGTGTGGATGTGCAGAAGATGGAGCAGGCGACTTCGTCCGTTCGGGCTTGAGTTCCCTAAGCCGTAGGCGCTCTAAGCTCTGTAAGCCCAGCCCTGAACCCTAAACCCTAAACCCTAAACCCTAAACCCTAAACCCTAAACCCTAAACCCTAAACCCTAAACCCTAAACTCTAGAGCCCTGGAATCCACTTGCGAGAGGGGCCATGTGTGTCCTGAACACTTGCATGCACTGCCTTCCTGGTCTCCCACAAGCCACCCTAGAAGCGCCAACAAATTTACGCCTTACAATCCGCAGCCTTCTTTGCGCCCAACAATTTTAAGCCCCAAGCCCTGAACCCTAAACTGCCTATGCTCTGAACTCCTTGCACCCTTAAACCCTAAACGCTAAACCGCCTATGCCCTAAACCCTAAACCATAAGCCCCAAACCCTCTGAACCCTCTAAACCCGCTAAACCCTCTAAACCCTCCAAACCCTCTAAACCCTCTAAACCCTCTAAACCCTCTAAACCCTCCAAACCCTCCAAACCCTCTAATCCCTCTAAACCCTTTAAACCCTCAAACCCTAAACCCTAAACCCTAAACCCCCCCCCCCCCCCTGGCAGGTGGTCCGTAACTTCGCCGCGAATTGGAAGAGGGTGCCCCGGGGAAGGGAGGGCCAAACTGTGAACAGGCATGGGTTTAGGGTTTAGGGTTTAGGGTTTCGGGTTCAGGGTTTTAGGGTTTAGGGTTTAGGGTTTAGGGTTTAGGGTTTAGGGGGCTACGGTATAGGGAGTACCTTAGATGCCTTAGATAGTGTCATGACCAAATATAGCCCGCTATAGCTACTAACTAGAGCTGCTTTACTTCTAGCCCTGCTTAGAAGTACCCATGAACCTCCAACCAGAGTCCCTTGTAGGGTTTAGGGTTTAGGGTTTAGGACCCCGAAGTACCCATGACCTCCAAGTAGAAAGTGTGTTTTGGGAATGTGTGGCTGGGGTTTAGGGGTTAGGGTCTCGGGTGCGAGGACGACAAGTCTACAGTTGAGACCTTAAAGGGTTTAGGGTTTAGGGTTTAGGGTGTAGGGTTTAGGGTTTAGGGTTTAGGGTTTAGGATTTAGAGGTTTTTCGGGCTTATTTCGGTTAGGCGTTTGGGATTGGGGGTTTTGCGGAGAACTGGAGGGCCAGAGTGGGCGTTGAGTATCCAGCTTGCAGCTGGCCTTTGCAGCTGGCCTTAGGGTTTGGGGTTTAGTAACGGGTTAGGGTTTAGGGTTTAGGGTTTAGGGTTTAGGGTTTAGGGTTTAGGGTTTAGGGTTTAGGGTTTAGGGTTTAGGGTTTAGGGTTCAGGGTTTAGGGTTTAGGGTTTAGGGTTTAGCGTTCTTGAAAGGTTTCCCCAAGCCAAGAGCCTTCCCTGTGCAGGAGAGGGACCAGATCCACCAGTACGTCATGGTCTCTTTCAGCAACTTCTCCAACGGCACACGGGACAGCAATGGACATACCCCAAACCCTAAACCCTAAACCCTAAACCCTAAACCCTAAACCCTCAACCCTCAACCCTCAACCCTCAACCCTCAACCCTAAACCCTAAACCCTAAACCCGAAACCCTAAACCCTAAACCCGAAACCCTAAACCCTAAACCCTAAACCCTCAACCCTAAACCCTAAACCCTAAACCCAAAACCCAAAACCTTAAACCCTCAACTTTACTCTTTCAACCCCAAACCCTGCACCCTGAACCCTGAATTTCCTAGAGTGCTTTGGGATTGGAAGGCAGAAGTTTCGAGGGTTGGGGGTCTTTGGGTTTTCGGGTTTACTCTAGTTGTAAGAGAGTGTAGTGGGGGCTTCGGAGGGTTAGGACCTCTTGCCTTGGGGGTCCTCAAAAGGGTTTCGGTCTGGGAGTTTCCCTTAGCATGGGCCCTTAAATGGGGAACCTATGTACCCGAAACAACCCAAGGGCCCATGATCTAGAACCCTCTACAGACGGTAAGGGGACCATATTGAGAGACCATGCAACCACCCTTAAGAGGGGTTTAAAAAAGGCTTTATTGGGAGCTTCTAAACCCGAAACCGTAAGCCTTAAACCCTAAACCCCAAACCCCAAACCCCAAACCTCAAACCCTAAACCTTAAACCCTAAACCCTAAACCCTAAACCCTAAACCCTAAACCCTAAACCCTAAACCGTAAACCTTAAACGCTAACCATGAACAGCCCAGGCATGGAGATCCTGAAGCAGGCCTCCTGATCCCGAGTTCAGGGCCCAATAGGGGCTTAGGGCTTGGGATTTAGGGTTTAGGGTTTAGGGCTTAGGGTTTAGGGTTTAGAGTTTAGGGTTCAGGGTTCAGGGTTTAGGGTTTAGGGTTTAGGGTTTAGGGTTTTAGGGCTTAGGATTTTGTGATTGTTTAGGGTTTCTGGTGGTACCCCCTTTTGTCCTTCGAGGGTTAGGTTGCTGTAGAGCTTGAAACAGACAGACTTGGTCTTCGGTTCTTCAGCGTGTCCGTAGTTCTTGGCGTCGCCCACGGGATGCCGATGGTGCCCCACGGCAGTGAAAAAAGGTCGAATGCTCGCTCCCGCAGATTTCTAAGGAAGGGTAGGTAAGCGGAATTAAGGGGGGACCCTGCAAAGGGAGCGGGGAAAGAGGCGACCAGAGCTTCACGCCTCGTTGGCAGATGGCATCGCCAAAACCCCAAAACCCCAAAACCCCAAAACCCCAAAACCCCAAAACCCCAAAACCCCAGAACCCCAAAAACCCCAAAACCCCAAACCGCAAACTCCGAGCAGCGTGGGCTTCAACCTCGTGGTCTTAAGTGGGAGTCGTGCGTTTTGGAGGTCCTGACGCAGCTGCTGCTGTACTACACCAGGCTGCAGAAGGCCCCTTGAGCTTTAGGGTTTAGCATTTTAGGGTTCAGGGTTTAGGGTTTGGGGTTTAGGGTTTAGGGTTTAGGGCTTAGGGTTTAGGGCTTAGGGCAGAGTTTAGGGGATGAAAAAGGTGAACTGTACTCTAAACCCCAAGAACCTAAACCTGAAGATTCCGGGGTATTGCTGCGATGGAGGTTCACGCGGTCCTTTGGAGCCGTTTACCGCGTTAGCCCGATTAGGGTTCAGGGTTCAGTTTCGCGGAAACCCCAAAGTCAAAGCTCAAACCATGTTAGGTCTCTGCTGCAACGATTCTGTCAAGGGACTAAAAAAGGTACCCTTAATTCTGGGACCCTAAACCCTAAACCCTAAGCCCTAAACCCCTTAAAGCATCGATTCTGGGCTTTCCACGTGTGAGGTCATCCGGAAGGCCTTTCCACAACAACCGCCAGCCTTTGCTAACGAGATGGTCTCGAATACCACGAGACTTGGCTCAGTCAGCTGCCCCTAAACCCTAAACCCTAAACCCTAAACCCTAAACCCTAAACCCTAAACCCTAAACCCTAAACCCTAAACCCTAAGAAGGTAGGGGACCACATTAAGGGCAGGGGTTTAGGGTTTAGGGTTTTGCGCAAGACACATGGGTGCGAGTCCTGAACCCCCAAAGAGACCCTGCCTGCGGATGTGCAGACATGAAGCGCCCAAAGTGCTTCCGCAACACGCTGGGCCCTAAATCCTGTGGGTGGAGGCAAAGAGGGAGAGAGAGAGAGAGAGAGAGAGAGAGAGGGAGAGAGAGAGTGTGAGTGTGAGAAAGAGGGAGAGAGATAGAAAGCGACTGTGAGGAGTGAGTGAGGAGTGTAGACTGCGGAGTGAGGAGTGAGGAGTGAGGAGTGAGGAGTGAGGAGTGAGGAGTGAGGAGTGAGGAGTGAGAGAATGAGAATGACTACCTTTGTATGAGTCCCCCCCTGCTTCGCACTCCAAATGCGGGAAACCCTCTTCATCCTCATGGGTTCGGGGTGCAGGGGTCTTTGGATGTTGGACCCCGAACCAGCAAACTCACCCCTAAACTCTTCGGCGAGCCTCTTGGGCCTTGGTGTGTCTGCGTTTTGGATCCGTTGAAGTGAACCCCTGTGCGCAGAGAAGTTGCGTAGCGTTGCCGACTTTGCGCATCTGGGCAAGTGGCAGCTCAGGATCTTAATGGAGCCTCCCGGCCGCAGATAAATCACCGGCTTGAGCAGGGCATCCAGCATGTTCGGTTCTTCGCTCTTGGGCTTCGGGTTCTGACCCCTAAACCCAGTTAAACCCAAAACCCCAAAACCCTACAGGCCCTGCCAAATTGATATCTTCGTCGTCGGCCGGCAGGATTGAAAAGAAACACAGGAGACCCTTGAAGCCACGTGTTCTGCCAGAAAAATCTCCCAAGCACGCCACTGCCGCCATGAAGCGCTCCGCTTGTATATGGGTGGCTGATTATGATCCCTTCTGGGGTACCCTAAATTAGGTGCCGTATTATAATAGGGATCCAAAAAGGGACCGCAATTTTGACAACCACCCATATGCTTCTACTTCTACTTGTGTTTATACATGCATCTATACAAGTACTCACTAGTACGAGTATGAATAGTAGTACTAGAATATTCGTACTGATACGAATGCTAACTAATACTCATCCTGCTACTAATACTAGTACTGGTATCAAGAACAAGACCTCCTACCTGTACTACAAGTACTGTAGCTACTCTACTCCACTTCTCTACTCTTCTCTTCTCTTCTCTACGCTACTCTACTCCACTCTGCTCTGCTATAACATGCTAGAATTTATAAGAAGTTAATATAGGAGTATACTATATTTAAATACATAAATATACATTTATTTATTTATTTGTTTATTTATTTATTTATTTACTTATACATATACATATACATATACATATACATATACATATACATATACATATACATATACATATACATATACATATACATATACATATACATATACATATACATATACATATACACATACATATACATATACATGCGTGCGTATTGCACATGTATATATATATATATATATATATATATACGTGTGTGTGTGTACACATGGATATAAGTTTTCATATCACATCACATCACATCACATCATATCACATCATTTATTGTCAACTGTGTCGTGCACGCCACTTTGCACGCAGGGTCCGGCGAGACAACTTTGCTTGATCGGCAGAAGACGTACAGCCCTGGCCAGCGAAGAAAAAAAGTGTGGCAATTCACCTTAGTGTTGAGGGTTTTGGGGTTATAGGATTTAAGGTTTAGGGTTTAGGGCTTAGATTAGGGTTTAGGGTTTAGGGATTATAGGGTTTAGGGTTTACGGTGGGTGTTGCTGTTGTGGTGGAGTTTCGTAGACGCAGCCTCAGGCGTGGGCTGAACAGCAATTCCAGAGGTGTTTGGGGGTTCTGAGGTTGCCTCCGGGTGCAGTATTTCCAAGCATGCACACAGCGAGAACTACTAAACTGTAGGTAAATAGAGTCCCAGGTAGGCTTCAGGGGTGGGCCGTGCTGCGCCTTCTCTTGCTCCTATCAGTTCCAGCATCAAGGGGGCTGCGGGACCGGGGGGGGAGAGAGTTTGCGTGCCTGGGCGCGGCGCTGTCAGGACGGTGTGTCGTGAGGGCTGCAGTTGGAAGAGAGGGTTTAGGGTTTAGGGTTTAGGTTTTAGGGTTACCCTAAACCCTAAACCCTAAACCCTAAACCCTAATCCCTAAACCCTAAACCCTAAACCCTAAACCCTAAACCCTAAACCCTAAACCCTAAACCCTAAACCCTAAACCCTAAACCCTAAACCCTACAAACCTGCACAGGAGACATGTCGAAGTCAGGCGTTGTGAAGAACTGGATGGACGACAAGGGCTTTGGCTTCATAGGCACCGCTTGCATGTTCTTGGTTTCCAGGCTGTTGGCAGCATAAGGTATTTGCACTTCCCTTCGCGCAGGACCAGATGATGGCAGCGAGGATTTGTTCTGCCACTCTTCCTGTCTTCAAGGATGCAAGGGCCTGGGCAAGGGAGACAAAGTCCGCTTCGATGCAGAGTACGACGATCGCAAAGGCAAGATGCGAGCTGTGAACGTGTCCGTGGAGGGCGGCGGGGGTGGCGGGGGCGGCGGGCGCGGCTATGATCGGGATGATCGCCGTGGGGGCTATGACCGACGGGATGACCGCCGAGATGACCGCCGAGACGACCGCCGGGACTATGACCGTCGTGATGACCGCCGCGATGACCGCCGGGATTACGACCGCCGAGATGACCGCCGAGATGATCGCCGAGACGACAGGGGCAAGGGCAAAGGAGGCAAAGGAGGTGATCGCTTCGGGGGGGACACCCGAGGTGACGACATCAGCAACGGCGGCAATAAGCACCTCACAGCTCGCGAGCTCTTCATGAGGCCGCTTGTTGCTGAGAGCCTTCATCTCAAGCGCCCCCCTGCTTCCAACTCCACTACTTGAAGGTTCATAGGCACTGGTAAGTAGCGTTAGAAGTCCCCCAAAGAAGGTTATCACCATAGTCAACCCACTTATAACCCCACTTGTAAGTAACCAGGAACCTCCAAGTAGGGGCAAGTGTACAACTCCAGCCGTTGTAGCAGTTCTTAGTTTAGGGTTTAGGGCTTAGGTTTTAGGTGCAACTAAGAGTTGCACATCGTTTCCAGGCATGAGCGCGAGAACCCGAGAAGGCGACGGCCCAGCTCGTCGAGGTCTTACTCACGGAGCCCGCCGCCAAGGCCTAAACCCTAAACATACTAATGTCCTAAACCCTAAGCCCTAAACCCTAAACCCCAAACCCCAAACCCTAAACCCTAAACCCTAAACCCTAAATCCTAAACCCTAAACCCTAAACCCTAAACCCTATCCCTCAACCCTGCAAACCCTGAGCCCAGAAGTGAAGGGGGTTCTTGCAGGCATGCGGTATAAGTCCTCTGAGTTAAACATGGTCCCTTGGGCTTTATGCCGTTCTGTGGCGGCGTAAGCTATCATTGGGTACCCTATAGTAGCTTTTATTGTCGAGGCCCACATTGTCTTTTCGGAAACGTGAACTTACGGAAGGAGATGGGCCGGATATGCTCCCACTCCCCCCCCCGCTCCTCGTCCCCCCGTGCTTGCAGAGTGTCTTGCCGGCACCGCGCCGTCGTGTTCTGCAGTCTGTCTCGTAAATCCTGAATCCCTAAATCAATCTTTAAAGCCCTACGGCCTACACTTGCCCTAACCCTAGAATCTATCCATACATCCCCTAAACTCTGAACCCTAAACCCTAAACCCTCTAAGCCCTAATCCCCTTGAAGCCCCGAACCCATGAACCCACAAACCCTAAACCCCAAAAAGCTCCTAAACCCCAATAGCACCTGAACTCTAGCCCAATAGAACCCTAAACCCTAAACTCAACTGGCGCTTCCTCACAGGGCTCGCCGCGAAAACTTCAACTGAGCTTGGAGGCAGTAGGGTTAAGGATTGATGGGTTCCGGTGGGGGATGTTGCCCCTTACCCTAACAATCCTTCAGAGGGATTATAACAGGGGGTACTATAATCCCTACTAAGGACTGTTAGTATAAGGGGATACATCCCAAGCTCCGGGTCTCGGGCTTAGGGCTTATGGTTTGTGGTTGTTGGCTTCAGTCGTCTTATGGGTTTAGGGTTTAGGGTTTAGGGTAAGGCTTCAAGGGGTGCAAGGGGTTTGGGCTTTTTGAAGGCTTGGGGCTTGATGGGCTTCATTGGCTTTAACGGGCGCATAGGGTTGAGGGTTAAGGGTTTAGGAATTAGGAGGTTTAGGGTTAGGGGTTAGTCGCCAGGGGTTTCGGATAGAAGTATGGGCAATTGTGCAGAGTTGGTGCTGGCGGCGTGTTTTTTCAGAGGGTGCTGTGGGTGTGGGTGCTAAAAGGCCTGCGTAGGGCCGTTAGGAGGTGGAGGGTTGAAAGGGTTTAGGGGTCTTCGGGCTGTAGGGTGTTTGGGCCTAGGGCTGTTGGGACATTTAGGTCTTCAGAGCCTTTAAGAACTTTAGGGCTTGTAGGTGTTTAGTTTAGGGTGTCATGAGGGAGTATGGCCTTCGTTAGGGACGAACGGGTTTGCACATTTAAGGTTTTTAGGGTTTGGGGTTTGGGGAAGGGCTTATGGGATTGTGATATGCGGTGTAGGGCTGAAGGAGCTTTCTCTGCAGGACACGTATTGTGCACCTAATTCAATGACATTTACTAGGTAGCGCCCAATATCCTCCAAAGTCCGAACTCATCCGAAACTCTCGCCTACACCGTTATGCCATAAGTTCCCTGGTTGCTAAGTGAAGTTGGAGGGGATGTATGGCCAAAACATATTGTTTCAAAGCACGATATATATGTGTATATATATACACATTTGCATATGTATATATATATATATACACATATGTATATGAAGAAAAATGAATAAACACAATTCTTAAGATTGCTTTTAAGTATTACTACATACTGAATATTTCTTACCATTTGAATCATGGAATGACAAAAAGCAAATCAGTTTCAATATATATTCCAAGTTTAGGTTTTTGGAGTCCCCTCCGCATGTCAGGACAGCAAAGTGAGAGTGATGGTGGAGCACGCCCATCTTGGCTGCGGCAGACACGCCGGAGAATGTGGTAACCCTAAGAACCGTACTTGGGAGGTTCATGGGTACTTATATAAGTCGGGTTAAACGTGAGGTAACTATGGTTACGACCTTGTTTGGGGTATGTATAGCCCTACTGACAAATGCCCATAACCTCCAAGTAGCTTTTCGAAGGCCTGAATCCCCCGAACCTGTTTACCCCAAACAAAGGACTGACGTTCACGCTTGGGTATTGTGTTCGTGGTTTAGGGCAGGCATGTGGTGGGGTTTAATTATCTCCCATTTGTTCAAGCCCACAAATGAAAAGCAAAGAACCTGCTTGTAAGGGCATTAACGGGATTATTATCCTTAATTCTTTGGGGTGGTTCTGAAGCAAATAGTAGTTGCGGTGATTCTCTTCTACTAGACCCGAAACCCTAAACCCTAAACCCAAATCAACCCGATTCTACTACTGCGTCTCGAGTTTTGAGCCCAGATGGCGTGATGCTGCAATGCACAACTGTTTAAAAAAAGCACAGCCCACGTGATTCGGGAGTTGCAGCGCAGCAATCTGCCGAAAGCCTCAGTGTGCGAACAGTGATAGGCAAGCCGCGAACTCCAAGCCCCCGAAAGATCCCCGAAGCCCCTCAAACTCTTAAACTTAGGGTTTAGGGTTTAGGGTTTAGGGTTTAGGGTTTAGGGTCTAGGGTTTAGGGTTTAGGGTTTAGGGTTTAGGGTTTAGGGTTTAGGGTTTAGGGTTTAGGGTTTAGGGTTTAGGGTTTAGGGTGCCCTCTGCACCTCGTGCCTGGCAACAACAAGGAAGCCCATGGCCCCCAGTGGACCCAAAACATATCTAACAATGGACTATCGGGTTACCCCAAACTCTAAGCCCTAAACCCTGAACCCTGCCCTAAACCCTGAACCCTGAACCCTAAACCCTAAACCCTAAACCCTAAACCCTAAACCCTAAACCCTAAACCCTAAACCCTAAACCCTAAACCCTAAACCCTAAACCCTAAACCCTAAACCCTAAACCCTAAGCCCCAAGCCCTAAGCCCTAAGCCCTAGGCCCTAAAACCCTATAGGCCCTAAAGCCTAAACCCAGGTCAGGGTTCGAGTCTAGTATATTGGGTGCAGGGTTTAAGATATGTAAGTGCTTGTAGGGGGTGCACTTAAGGTTTGCATAGATTATATAGTGTTTGGGGTTGAGGAGTAAAATAGGGGTCGGAAGAACTACCACTTATGGTCTCTATATAGTTATGCCCTAAACCCCCCCAAAAAACCCTGTTATAATTGTCAAGGCCCCGTATTAGCTCCTTGCAGCCGCGTTTCTTCGCGCGCTGGCGGAGCGAGTCGTGCAAGCGTCGAGCAAAGCTTGCCTCCTAAACTTTGAGGACCAAATGAGCCCTAGAATTGGGATTTAAGGTCGAGGGTTGACCCAATGCCGTTATGATCCCTCTTGAGGCATATGAACCTCAAACCCTTTTTGGGTTCATTTAGTCCCCAAGGAATAGTCTACCGAAACTTCGTTCCAGTGGCGCAGTGCTCGAGCGAAAAGGAAGCAGGACAAGAGGTGTTTTGAATGTTGCTTTTGCAGCTGTCTCGTCTGGCTGCTAGTGCCCACTGCCATTCCGACTATGGCATGGTATCTATGAAGAGTCTGCCAGGTACCTCCTTGCAGCCTTGGCATCTCACTTGCTAGCTCCGGCCCGCGACACTGCTGCAGGCCGAAAGCCACACAAACGTTCTGGGGTGGCGTTCAGCGATGTCGGCGTGCGCACACGAGTTTGCAGAGCTGACGCGGAGCGTCTCCAAAACCCTAAGCCCGAAACCCTAAACCCCCTGTAAACCGTCGTTCAGGCCAGGTGTTTACCTCGCACCTGGCTGTGATCGTGGAAGAGTCCGGAGGCAGGGAGGGGTTCATGAATACTAGCAATTGCTTAAGAACCCCCCTAAAAAGTAGCATATTGATCCTTACAAGAGCAAAAGAGGGATTATTATCCTTCATTGTTTTGGGGGTTCTTAAGCAAATCGTGTCAAAAAGTCTTCTAGGTAGGCCTTGGGACATGTTTATGTTTTCCCCTCTTGGGTTTAAAACTCTAAACCCTAAACCCTAAACCCTAAACCCTAAACCCTAAACCCTAAACCCTAAACCCTAAACCCTAATATTTCGGAACTGTTTTTCCGAGGGCTGTTAAGGGCCATGCTAGTCTTTTCATTAAGCCCTCAGCCTTGGCATGTTCCCCCTTATACTAGCAGTCCTTAACAAGGATTAGAAGAGGGGGTACGAGAATCCCTATTAAGGGCTGTTCGTATACTATCCCTAAACCCGAAACCCTAAACCCTAAACCCTAAACCCTAAACCCTAAACCCTAAACCCTACTTGTAGTATAAGGGGGAACATCCCAACCTCAGCCCTCGCCCCGCTGCTTCACGGTGGCACGGTGCGCCGTTGAAGCTACTCGAGGGCTCTACTCGTTTGGGAGCCCTCGTGGCATCTGCACCCCATTTGATGCCTGCTCCGGCTCAATCCATCACCTTGTTTAGGGTTTAGGGTTTAGGGTTTCGGGTCTAGGGTTTAGGGTTTAGGGTTTAGGGTTTAGGGGAGTTCAGGCCTGGTGCTGCACTTTCAAGTGTTAGACGAGGTGAGGTTTCTTTCACGATGAATCTGGCTGGCTGCTGCCAGGACCCATCCTGAAGCAGCTCGGAGCGTGCGTGCGGGGCATGATGGCGCTCGAGGCGCGTGCCGTACTACGCTGCGTCGGGTTAGGGTTTAGGGTTTAGGGTTTAGGGTTTAGGGTTTAGGGTTTAGGGTTTAGGGTTTAGGGTTTAGGGCTTAGGGCTTAGGGTTTAGGGTTTAGGGTTTAGGGTTTAGGGTTTAGGGTTTAGGGTTTAGGGTTTAGGGTTTAGGGTTTAGGGTTTAGGGTTTAGCTGCCCAAGGATCTTGGGGGCGGCAAAGGCTTTAAGGCTGAGTCTGGGCCTAGGGTTTACAGGGTTTAGGGTTAGGGTTTAGGGTTTAGGGTTTAGGGTTTAGGGCTTAGGGTTTTGGATATTTAGGGTCTGGCTGTTTTGGACTTATTTGTTGGGTTTAGGGATTGTCGAGAAGGGAGGCAAAGGAGACAACCAAGGCCCTCGCTGCTGAGCGCACTCTTGCCATATGCGCAGCAGCTGCTTGTAAAGGAAGGAACATTCTTCTGAAAAAGGGTAGAGGAAGGAAGCAAGGCTAGACTGACCCCTTTCGTCTCGGGTTTAGGGGTCTCTGTGCAAAATACCCTGAACCCTAACGGGGGCTCATACCCTTCGTTAGGGGTCGGATAATTACGAAGAGTATTCCCTTATGGTCTCCTCATTAAACATACCACAATAGCCCCCAAAACCCTATTCCAATCATTAAGGCCCCTATGTTACACTGCAAAGGCTCCCGATGGTGAGCCAGAGGAGCAGCGAAGCATCCAGAGGCCCTCCTCTGCCCTGCATTTAAGTTGAAGTGGTTCCGGGAGTTGTGTGGAAACTTATACGACCCCCCCCCCCCCTTTAACTGCTTTTTTTCGAAAACGAGGCCCCAACAGCCTCAATTCTTAAGCCGTGCTATTGCTTCCTTATGTGTACTGTAAGGGAAGGTCTAGGCGAAGCCCGATATAGTTGCATGCTATGTCTAAACCCCAGGCCCCGAGCGTACCCCAAACCCTCAACCCAAACTCAGCCCTCAACCCCGAAACCTCTTAAGCCCTCCGAAGAAAACCCTCAACCCTCAACCCTCAACCCTAAACCCTAAACCCTAAACCCTGGTGGGTGGGGGGATTGGGCTTCAAGACTTTCAGGATTTGGGGGTTCGGGGGTTGCAGCTTCAGGGTTTAGGGTTTAGGGTTTAGGGTTTAGGGCGTCACTCCCAAACCGACCGCAGCTGGATTTCAAGAGATCTAGCAGCCCAGTAGGTAGCCCTGTGGTTACCATCAAACTTTATAGGTGTATGCTAGAACTTTATAGCTGTATGCTAGAAGAATACCTTACAAAACGAAAGTTTAAGCATTGTCGATTGCACACCGCACAAATCGCAGCACACGACTACTTAAAGGATCAGGGGGCTTAGTATGTGGAGCTTTACTTAAGGCAACTATACTATACTTATGACCCGACCCCAACTAAGGTACTTCTATCCCTACTTACTAAGTGCCCCGATCCTCCAAGTACTTTCAAGACACCGGGGTGGTGACCATGTCGGCGCGCGAGCTGCTTTCCCGCCTGGAGTCGCAGGCAGGACCAATCCGACATGTAGCTCGGACAAGGGGCAGTGCCCTAAACCCTAAACCCTAAACCCTAAACCCTAAACCCTAAACCCTAAACCCTAAACCCTAAACCCTAAACCCTAAACCCTAAACCCTGAACCCTAAACCCTAAACCCTAAACCCTAAACCCTAAACCCTAAACCCTAAACCCTAAACCCTAAACCCTAAACCCTAAACCCTAAACCCTAAACCCTAAACCCTAAACCCTAAACCCTAAACCCTAAACCGACAGCATGTGTGACAGCCTTCTTTTTTGGCCGGTGCAGCTAAAGCTTCTTGCACCGCCCAGCCCTTCTTCGCGGAGCTTCGCGTGGACGCCTCTCTGTGCCGTGAGGATCTGCTAGAGGAGGCAGGCTGGGGGTTTAGGGTTTAGGGTTTAGGGTTTAGGGTTTAGGGTTTAGAGTTTAGGGTTTAGGGTTTAGGGTTTAGGGTTTAGGGCTTAGCGGCCCGAGGGTTGACGTCGTGCAGATGTGTCAGAGCAGACGGGATGCATGGTGCAAACTTGCTACCTTGAAACCCTACAATCCAAAAACAACTCTAAACCCCAAATTACCTTGCAACTCTATGAACTTCTAGACAACTCTAAACCCTAAATTACCTTGAAACCCTATGAACCTCTGAACAACTCCAAAGCCCAAAGTTGCCTTGAAGCCCTATAAACAACTTTAAGCAGCTCGAAAATCCCCAAGTTCTGACCCAGGGCCCCCCTGACGATGACCTCCAGCGAACCTCCTTGTCGCAACCAGGTCGCCAAGGCGCCAAAGGCGCGCCACCTCCGCCTCTGGCACCATGGCTTCCAAAAGGAACCTTTGGGTTTAGGGTTTAGGGTTTAGGGTTTAGGGTTTAGGGTTTAGGGTTTAGGGTTTAGGGTTTAGGGTTTAGGGTTTAGGGTTTAGGAATTAGGGTTTAAGAGAGAGAGAGAGAGAGAGAGAGAGAGAGAGAGAGAGAGAGAGAGAGAGAGAGAGAGAGAGAGGGAGAGAGAGAGGGGGTGGTGAGTACTGGAATCTTCGACCTCAGTCCTCTTGATCCAGGCTGCAGAAGTGTCGGTCGGACGGGAAAGTTTTGAAACAAGGTTGAAATTCGGGGGTCTGGGTCGGAGAGTTAAGACCGACCTTTGCACACTCCAGCAGCCCAGCCGGGGCCAAAGGACTCTTCAAGGACCGAAAGGCCTCCCCCGAGACGCTTGGTGCAGTGTGGTTGCTTGGAGTACTCAACGGTGGGAGGGTTCCACGCAATGGGCGACTCGGGATGGAAGTTCTCGCAGCAGGATCGTGCTCGGGCGTGCTTCGAGCGCGCGCGGGGGTCCTACGAGGCTCCTCATGCCCGGCAGAAGAGAGGAAGGGGAGGCGTACTTCCCCAAGCCCCCCTGAGAAGAGGAAGAAGAAAAAGCAGAAGACGAAGACAGAGACAGAGAGGAGGAAGAGAGAGAGAGAGAGAAAACAAAAAAAAACATGTGTGTGTGTGAGCGTGTGTGAACCTTCACACGCATGGGGGTAATGCGCAAACGCCACGTCGTGCAGCACCTTTCACTTTCATGGGGCTCTGGTTCCTGTGCCAACGATGTCATCTCAGGTGCCCTTAGATATGCAAATGAATGCACAAGCCTTTTGGTAAGTCGCCATTGGAAGCAAATGCAGGCAAGCAAACTTGCAAGAAACTGCGGCCAGAGTGGCCGCAGCTATGGGTGTGTGACCCTTCAACCTGTTCATGGGTACTTTTAAGTGGGGATCTTCGTGGGGTAACTATGGTTATAGCCTTACTAGGGCACTTGTAACCCTACTCATAAGCACCCATGAACCTGCAAGTAAACCCTCACTTGCGCCAAGCCTCAGGTTAGACAACGGAGTCTTTGAGACCGCGGGAGGCCTCGCAGAGCTGCTGCAATCGCGCCTGTAGCCGCCTCAGCAGTTGTTTTTTGCGATGTTTTACGTTCGTTTTGGTAAACCCTAAGGGAGCACTAGACTAGACGTAGACCGCATGAATCCTAGTTAACCCTACAAACCCTTTAAGCCTTCAATGAAGCCCCTATAAGCCCTGCAACCCTATACTTAAGCCCTAGTAAATTCCTTAAAGCCCTACTAAACCCTATGAGCAACCCTACAAGCATCTCACAAAAAGCCTACAACAAAACCCTGTGGAAGCCCCAAAAAAAAGTTGTGGGGAGTGCAGGTGCTACGAGCATTTGGGTGCCCTGGCTCGCCACGAGGAGCTTCCGGTCTTCGAGGACGCGAGTCCGGAGCTGTACTTGGAGGTTCATGGGTACTTACAAGTAGGGTTTAGGGTTTAGGGTTTAGGGTTTCGGGGTACTTGTAAGCAAATAAGTGACAGGTCCTGGGTTCAGGGTTTAGAGGGTGCTTAGGGTTTTTGAGTCGTCTTCAGGGTCTTTGCTTAGGGAGATAGCTAGAGATCCCTTTGATGGCCTTTTTGGGCATCTCCATGTGTCGTTATCATGTCTCATCGCTGTGACCCTAAACCCTAGACCCGACACCATAAACCCTGAAGCCTGAACCCTAAACTAAAACCCTAAACTCTAAAACCCCAAAACCTAAAACCCCTAAGGCCCACGAGTCAGGACATGTCTGTGCTGCCCAACCTGGGTGCACGAGGCGGCTGAGTCGTCGTGCACTCTCCGTGAGCCTGATGCGGCAGACTCCAAACCCTAAGCCCTAAACCCTAAGCCCTAAACCCGAACCCTAATCCCTAAACCCTAGACCCTAAACTCTAAACCCTAAACCTTTAACCCGAAACCTCCAAACCCCTCCAACCAGGTTCGGAACAGGCTCCACCCTGCATTTTCCGGGGGCAGAAGTTTGCAGCCTGGCTTGGTTTAGGGGTAGGGGGTTTCGAGGGTTTGGGGTTTAATTAGGGTTTAGGGATGGGGTTTCGGGTTTAAGGTTTAGGGGTTGTTGCGTGCCGTGTTCTCTTTCTTCGGTGCTGCATTTTCACGTCCGAAAAGCCGAGGATCACGTCGTTTTGGGCGGCACTTTCGATCGGCTGCACGAGGGGCACAAGGCGAAACCGGGCCAGCAGACCCCAAACCCCAAACCTAAACCCTAAACCCTAAACCCCAAACCCTAAACCCTAAACCCCAAACCCTAAACCCTAAACCCTAAACAAAAGAAGCTTGAGCTTGAGCGTGGAGGCGATGTTGTGGCGCAGGAGCATGTGAATATATTGCACTGCTTTCGGGTTTGGGATGTAGGTTTCCTACACGTAGGGTTGGTTGGAGCTTAGGGTTCAGGGCTCAGGAGGAGGGTCTGGAATAGGGTTGAGGTTTTCGTGGTTTGGAGGGGAGGGGGGGTTTAGGGTTTAGGGTTTAGGGTTCAGGGTTTAGGGTTCAGGGTTTAGGGTTTAGGGTTTAGGGTTTGATTCTTCTTGCCAGCAGGTTTTGCTCACTGTGGCCGCTGCCATGGCATGTCGAGGTGTGGGACCTGGAACACCTCGCGGCGGGCTTGTGCGAGAGATTTTGGGTGTTGGTTAGAAGGGTTTTGGGAGGGTTTGGGCCCAGGGTTTAGGGTTTGGGAGGGTTTAGGCCTTGCTGAAAATTTTCAAACACCATCGACGCGTTTAGGCTGCCTCCACTCACAAACCAAGCGTTGTGTCTCACAGTCCACCTCTAGCTCCTCCACTTACCCTACACCTCCCCCCGCAGCATACATGGCCTCCGCCTCCTCGTGCTCCGAAGCTTGAGCTGCGCTGTCGCACCAGTACGTGTTGGACCTCGCCCACCCGGCAGCCCTTTACAAGTCGGTGGTGGCCCCTGACTCTGCCCTCCCCCCTCAACCTGTGCCTGTGAGGCAGCAAGTGTTGTCAACCGCCCTTGATGCCACTGAGCTGCGCACCTTGCTCTCTTACGTCTGATGGCGGGGTGGACGCATCCTGCATCGCCGGGTGTGGGGCGCAAGTGCCCCGGGTCCCACCCCCACCCCAAACAATTTTCGGGCGGGTTGTCGTGGGTCCTCTGCGGACTAGTGCGGGTAATCGAAACAATGACTAAAGCGCGAATCAGGGCAGCTCGTGGGATATTTACTCCCTTGGAAAATTGTTTGGGGGCCTGTTTCGTAATGAACTTTTAAA
Organism: Symbiodinium natans; assembly: GCA_905221605.1. Lineage (NCBI taxonomy): Eukaryota > Dinophyceae > Suessiales > Symbiodiniaceae > Symbiodinium > Symbiodinium natans. Next base: position 564,394 of record CAJNDS010002100.1, read on the forward strand.
ACGAATTTTTAGTAAAGCCGGACACCAGAAAATTCCGGAGCTTCTTATTCAAAACTATTTTTGGTCTTTGGCTCCCTGGCCCCCCGCCGGGCCCACGCCCTTCATCGACGGGCCGCGAACTTCGCATAATTGCGGACCGCCCTCATCCATGGGGGGGCCTCTATAACTTTTCCGGAAAAACGCTTAATAGCGGCTACCTACACTAAAGCGTGTCCAACATCAGGACGCGGTGATTTGGCCGTGCAGCATTTTATTTGGGCATGTTCAGAGGCAACGTCCTAAACCCTTAGCCCAATGAGGTTTGAGGAGTGAGGGTGTTCCGAAATCCTAAGAAATCGGTACGCCGCGCTATGATGCTGAAGGGGCTGCACACCTTCGGGGGGCACCTGGCTGGGTTTGTCTCCAGCAACCTGCAGTGCTGCAGACCCCAGTTGGCCTACAACACGAGCCTTGTTCACGATCATGGACAGCTTGATCGTGCGCCGGCGCTCGCTTGACCTCAACTATCCCGAGGTGTTCGCACGCAAGTCAGATTACATCCAGACGAGCAAAGCCTTCGCCGTGGCCGGCTTCACCATCAGGTGCGAGTTATAAGTCCGCGGCCCACTACAAACCTGGGGGGCGTGGTACGCTGACCCAAGGAGAAGCAGGCGAACGCGCCCGCTGGTCAAGTGCTTTGGCGTGTCCTCCATCTGGACCCAAAGACCGGCGCCACCTCGATCAGCTGGCGCCGCGTGCCCGGGGCCGCATCTCCTGCGACGGCGCCGGCTTCGTGCCACGCGAGGAGGAGCAGGAGAACGGTCAGGAGCACAGCCTGGTGGACATCATGAGACACATGCAGCTGCATGCTCCTGTTCCGTGACCAGGTTTCTGTGGCGGCGAGTGACGTCTTGGACAAGCTCAAAAAGCTGGCTTTCGTTGACTGCAGCGGCCTCACCGTCAAGGCCGTAGCCGAGGCGCTAAACGAGCTCGGCTTTAAGCAGGAGCGCCTGGCCAACGACGGACGAATTGTTTGGAAGGTGCCGTGCGGTTTCAAGCGCCAGGTGCCTTCGTGAGAAGAGCCGTGGTATGTGCCTGCGTGAGAAGAGCCGTGAGAAGAGCCGTGAGAAGAGCCGTGGTATGACACAACCCTAAATTCTAAACCCTAAAGCCTAAAGCCTGTAGCCGAAACCCTAAACCCTAAGCCCTAAAACCTAAACCCTAAACCCTACACCCCCCTAAACCCTAAACCCTAAACCTCCCTCCCCTAAATGTAGGGTAGAGCACCCAGAAATAGCACGCGCTGGGGGGCCCAGGTCCCTAACCCCAAAACCCTACGCTCGCAAGTCCCTAAAACCCCAAAAAACCCTTGTAAACGTCTAAAGACCCAAAGTTGAGGTTTTAAGGTTTGGGGTTTTGGCCAAGCCCCTGACACCAAGCCCTTGAAGAATCAAAGCACGCTTGGAGGCTTGGCAGTGGGCGTGTCAGGACCGCCGCTGCTTCGCGAGAAGGCCGAAGGAAGGAGTTTCAGGGCTCAGGGTTTAGGGTGGCGGATTGGTTCCAGGGACTAAAGGGACATTGGGGTTTTTTAGGGTTTATTCGGGGCTACTTGGGTTTTTAGGGATTATACCCCTTACTCGGTTTGTGGCATAGTTCAGAGAACTGCCCACATTTCCCGCGGGTCCATGCGTGTGCCACCTCGGCAGGCAGGGGCGTCCCTGCTGCAAGACTGGGGCCAGCGAGCGACGACGGTGGCGGACGGAACTGGGTCGGTGGGGCACTGGCCTTGTCCGTAAAGTTGCTGCAACCCTATACAGCGTCCTGATTTCCTCACGGTCAAGGTTTTATTGCACGGTTTCAAGGGTCTTGGTTGCGTAAGGCGATGTGCCGCCATGTGCATTTCATTCAGAACATGATAACAGTTTTTCTGTGGCCACCCAGCTGTGTTTCACCTTTTCATTTCCAGAGTGAACAGGACTTTTTGGCGCTCCTCCGACCAGATCTGCAAGTGCGGATGGAGGTATTCTGGATGCAGCTGTGTGTTTGTTGAGCAGTTCAATTCCCACCTCTGCCACAGTGGAAAAAACGGTGTGCGCAAACCCCCTCGCCTGTCCGGCTAGGGTAAAGGAGCCCTCAAGCAATTCGTTGGCATGCAGTGCTTCGAAACACAGAACAGATGTATCTCTCTGCCAGCTAAGCGCCATACATGAACGCCCAAAACCCTAAACCCCGAAACCCTAACCCTTCCTTAACCCTAAACCTTAAACCCTAAACCTAAAACAAAAACCCCGAAACCCTCCTAACCCCTAACCCCTACCCCCTAAACCCTAAACCCTAAAGCCCTAAACCTAAAACCCAAAACCCAAAACCCTAAACCCTAAACCCTAAACCCCTTCAAAAACATGGAAGCCGGGCCCAGGAGCTGCAGGATGCTTTCGGCCCGGCGTTGTGGCCGCAGATGGGGGCCTTGGTCGTTTCAGCAGCGGCCTTGGGAGTTTGGGGTTTAGGGCTTGGGGTTTAGGGTTCAGGGTTTAGGGTTTAGGCTTTAGGGTTTCGGGTTGTGGGTTTAGGGTTTGGGGTTTAGGGTTTAGGGGCTGTTGCGGGGGGGGGGGGGGGGGGGGGGGGGAGGGCTTGCATTTTTGGGGGAGGGCCTATATTTTTTTGGGTCTTTTTTTTTTTGTGCCTTTTTTTTTGGTCGATTTTCTTGGTTTTTCCTAAGAAAACCACCATTCCCTCCATATTTTTAAAGGATTTGATGCATTTTCGTGGTTTTTCGTACGAAAAACAGTAATTTCTCTGTGGTTTCATAGGAAAGCGTTATTTCTGGTAGGTTTTAGAAGGAAAGAAGGAAAGAAAGGAAGGAAGGAAGGAAGGATGAAAGAAAGGAAGAAAACAAGCAAGGAAGGAAGGAAGGAAGGAAGAAAGGAGGGAAGGAAGAAAGGAAGGAAGCAAGGAAGGAAGAAAGGAAGGAAGAAAGGAAGGAAGCAAGGAAGGAAGAAAGGAAGCGTGCTTCGAAGCCCAAGAAACTAGTTGAAAAACATCGTGTGAGCATTGTGTTTGCAAATGGGGGCGGCTGCGCCCCCCCCAACCCCCCCGTTTTTTTAAGCCGTGCTGAGCGTGCTTCAAAGCCCAAGAAACTTGTTGACACCCATCATGTGAGCAGGGTGTTTGCAAATGGGGGGGGGGGGCTGCGTCCCCCCCCAACACCCCCCGCTTCTTTTAAGCCGTACCAAGCGTGCTTCAAAGCCCGAGAAACTAGTTGAAAAAAAAGTATGAATCCGATGAAAATATAGAGGGAATGATAGAAACCAAGAAAACGAACCAAATAGGGTTTTCCCTAGGACAAACTAAGGAAAAGCAACGTACGCTTTGACGTTTGACGAAATCCGTCCAAAATGTAATCAGAAGAGGGTTTCCTTAGGAAAAACCAACGAAAACCTCGTTTTTTTTCAAACCGTGCAGAGCGTGCTTCAAAGCCCAAGAAACTTGTTGACACCCGTCATGTGAGCAGGGTGTTTGCAAATGGGGGAGCGGGGCTGTGTTTTCCCCCAACCCCCCCCGCTTCTTTTAAGTCGTACCAAGCTTGCTTCAAAGCCCAAGAAACTAGTTGAAAAGCATCGTGTGAGACCCCCCCCAACCCCCCCGCTCTTTTTTTTTGGAAGCCGCGCAGAGCGTGCTTCAAAGCCCAAGAGGTGTTTGCAAGTGGGGGGGCTGCGCCCCCCCCCCCCAACCCCCCCCGCTTCTTTTAAGCCGTACCAAGCGTGCTTCAAAGCCCAAGAAACGAAGGAAATGACAGGATATCTGTCCAAAATGTAAGGAAAATAGGGTTTTCCCCCTAGGAAAAACCAAGGAAAACCTGAGGGAAATTACAGGAAATCCGTCCAAAATGTAAAAAAATAGGTTTTTCCCTATGAAAAACCAACGAAAACCTAAGGGAAATGACAGAAAATCCGTCCAAAATGTAAGGAAAGTAGGTTTTTCCTAGAGAAAACCAAGAAAATCGACCAAAAAAAAAAAAAAAAAAGGCCCCCCCCAAAAAAAAAAGACCCAAAAAAAAACTCCACCCCATTTTTGGGGGCTTCTTTTGGGAGTGTTGGGGTGCTGGGTTTTAAGGGTTTAGGGTGATAGGTGTTTTAGGGTTGTAGGGTTTTGGGTTTTAGGATTTTAGGATTTTAGGGTTTTAGGGATTTAGAGATTTAGGGTGCAGAGGTCTTAGGTCATAGCGTTGTAGGGTTTAGAGCCTTAGGGTCTAGGGCTTTAGAGGGTTTCAGGTTCTTGCAAGGCTGAGGGCAGAGAGTTGAGAGTAGGGGGCTCACGGTCGTCTCAGCAGCGGTGTGACTTGGGGGGTTGCGCGCCGGCGCTTAAGGTTCCAGGGTTCAGGGCATGCGGGTTTTGCGGATCAGGTTTTCTTTGCGTAGGTGCTGAGTAGGTAACCCTTTCGGCCCTCTTGAAGGTTCTGCCGCCCTGGTTGCCTTATAAAACTCAGCCAAGAAGCTAGATACTGGTGCTTAGGGTTTGCGGCTCTTAGGGTTGTTTAGGTTCAGGGCTTTAGGGCTTCGGGGTTATCAGGGATAAGGGTTGGGGGCTCAGTGTTTGAGCGTGAGTTGAGTTTAACTGACACTGAAGGAGGAATGCGCGAATCAGTTTCCCGATTGTCCGTATGCTCGAACCATAAGGCGCCGTCTTGTTGGCAGGAAGGAGGAAACTATGGGAACGTGCCATATGAAGGGGGTCGGTATCTGGAGATTAAAAAAAAATAGGGCCACCAGTGCCCCACATAAGGTCACAAAGCATGATGACTATAGTCGCCCTACTTAGAACCCTGCTTCGAAGTACCCCTGAACCCCCCCAACTAGTACAGTCGCCCTACTTAGAGAACCCTGCTTCTAAGTACCCATGAACCCCTCCCCAAGTAGACCCTCTGAGCCACGAGGCCGAGACCGAAGCCGGAGGCGCTGCTGTCAACGAGCGCCGGCGTGAGAAGAGCACGCCCGAGGTCCAGGTGGTGGCCGTTCCGCTGGTGGCATCAGTAGGCCGGGTTTAGGGTTTCGGGTTTGGGGTTTAGGGTTTAGGGTTTGGGTTTAGGGTTTAGGGTTTAGCTGAGCATTACTGGGAGGTTCATGGGTGCGTAAAGGGAGGGTCTATAAGTTCTATGTAGGGTAGGGGTGGCAAAAAACCCTTCCTTAGGGTTCTTGTAACCCTACTCCTGCACCTGCCCTGAATATTTAGAAGCCTGATAGCCCGAGACATCTTCTCATTCCTAAACCCTAAACCCTAAACCCTAAACCCTAAACCCTAAACCCTAAACCCTAAACCCTAAACCCTAAACCCTAAACCCTAAACCCTAAACCCTAACCTAAACCCTAAACCCTAAACCCTAAACCCTAAACCCTAAACCCTAAACCCTAAACCCTAAACCCTAAACCCTAAACCCTAAACCCTAAACCCTAAACCCTAAACCCTAAACCCTAAACCCTAAACCCTAAACCCTAAACCAACCCGAAACCCTAAACCGGTTCAGTTGCAAGAAAGGGTGTGCGTGGAAACGCGCTTGACAAGGCACAATCACAGGCAGCGATCTTGTGTACCTTAGATGTAAGCATCTCAGGCTCTGTATCATATAGTACAGGAATCCAAAAGGGGGGGTTTGGGGTTTAGGGTTTAGGGTTCAGGGTTTAGGGTTTAGGGGGACCATGACTAGTGTGTCCTGCAATGCAGGCTGCACGGCATCTACGCTCAGATTTGTGGACGTGTTACTGACTGTTGGTTAGTAGGGAATGAGGGAATGAGGTCCCCTACTATAATCCCTTACAGGGTATATATAGGGGGGTATACTCTCATTCCCTATCAACCAACAGCTACTTCAGACCTGCCAGGAGGCAAGATCAGTTCGACCACGGCACGCGAGATGGACTCCTTGGCTTCGGCCATGCAGTCTTGCTGGGCGCTGGTTCCCGAACCAGGCCTGCTTGTGTTTAGGGTTTAGGGTTTAGGGTTCAGGGTTCAGGGTATAGGGTTTAGGGTTTAGGGTTTAGGGTTTAGGGTTTAGGTGGTGAGGGAGTGGAAGTTTCTGTGCCTGTTGGCTTGGCAGGCATTGAACAGAACTAAAATTGAACGACCCGCCGCAAGCCACAAGTTTCTCTTATTAGCCCGGCCTTGGCCCCTGACAAGCTTTCCTACTGAGTATACCATTGTTGATCACCACGTGGTCAGTTCCGTAATTTGGTCTCTTTTGGCCGTTTAGGGTTTAGGGTTTAGGGTTTAGGGTTTAGGGTTTAGGGTTTAGGGTTTAGGGTTTAGGGTTTAGGGTTTAGGGTTTAGGGTTTAGGGTTTAGGGTTAGGGTTTAGGGTGAATTACCCATTTCCCAGATGCCAATGCAGGAAAGGCTCAGCGTTGGCTGCCCTTGCTCCTGGCCCTTGCTCGGCAAGGTGTCCAAGCAGAGAGGCAAGGGTTTGGGTCTAGGGATTTAGGGGCGCTGTTGCTCTGTGAGTATTTACGCCCAAACCCTAAACCCTAAGACCTAAACACTAAACCAAAAAAAGTACTTGTGCCAGCTGTGTACCAACCTCTTCGTAGGACCTCCAAGCCTCAAGCTCAAGCCATCAAGCCATCCGACGTTGGGCCCCTAAAGTTGGGATGTTCCCCCTTATAATACCAGTCCTTAATAGGGATCATAGTAAGGGGTACTGTAAGGGGTACTATAATCCCTAGTAAGGACTGTTGGTATAAGGGGGAACATCCCACCCACAAACTTCTTAACCTCTGAACTCTGAACTCGGTCTGACTCTTCCCCTTTGCCGTCGAGTAGTACCTTTGTAGTCGAGTAGTAAGTCATTTGGAACCTTTCCAACCCCCCAAGCCTTAAACCCAAAACCCTAAACCCTGCTTACACCCTAAGCCCCAATACAGCCCCTAAGGTCAATCCCAAGTCTCCCTAGGACATGAAACAAGTAGGTCCCAGCCCAAAGCACTCGAACCCAGAACTGCAAGATTTAAATCCTGAATCCAAAGCTCCAGATTCTTAACTCCAAATCTTCAGCCCCTAAACCCTAAATCCTAAACCCTAAACCTTAACCCCCCTTCCCCTCCCCCCTCCCCTAAGGGTGACACAGAGCCTACAGCGCCTCGAGACGGCCTGTGGTGAAGCAAAGCCCGAGCCGGCCGCGGCGAGGCTCTGGAGCATGGTTGAACCCTAAACCCTAAACCCCAAACCCTAAACCCTAAACCCTAAACCCATGTGTATCTTGCGAGTTTGACGAGCTTTTGGATCCTCAAGGGTTTTCGGGGCTCATGGGTGTTCGGCTGCTTCGGAATTTTGGTGATCTTGTCCTAGGCTTGCTCGCGCTGTCCTTGCGTGTGTTTAGAGGTTTGGGGTCTTAGACATAAGGCTTTCTCAGGGCTTATAGTAGAAGCCAAAAAGTTGGAATCTCAATAATTAGCCTCAATCCCTAAGAGTAGCGTATAGGGAATCCCAGCACAATTTGTCCTTAAACAGGTTTCCAACTTCTTGGGGTTTACAGTATGTCCCCCCAAACAACACATCCCCTTAGCTCCCTGTGAGAAACTGGACTCTGCCTTGTTGACGTAAAGGCCTCCCAAACATTCAACAACTGCAGAGGGTTTAGGGTTTAGGGTTTAGGGTGCTGACCCTGTGAAGCTTTTAACCCCGCTAAATCCTACAAGCCCTGAAGCCCTAACCCGAAGACCTTAAAATAAGCCCTAAACCGTAACCCCGAAACCGTAACCCCTAAACCCTGAACCCTGAACCCTAAACCCTAAACCCTAAACCCTAAACCCTAAACCCTAAACCCTAATGCCCTGAACCGGGAGGTGCCTCGAGCTCGCGCCCGTGCCAGGGCTCCTGGAGGCTGTGGCTGTGGACGTCGGCTGGGGAGAAGATGTGGCCGACGCCTCTGCAGAGCTTCAGGGTGTGGGGTTTAGGGTTTAGGGTTTGTGGGTGCTTAGCTAGGGTTTAGGGTTTAGGGTTTAGGGTTAAGGGTTTAGGGTTTAGGGTTAAGGGTTTGAGATTTAAGCCCCCCAATCCTTCTCCCTCGGCCCGACACCTTGGACCCGAAACCCTAAACTGCATGGGGCGCGGAGGCTGGTGAAGGGTCCATGGAGTTTTCACCCCAAAACATTCCAAACCCTAAGAAAAAGACAGCCTGAGGAGGATACCTAAACCCTCAATGCGAATCAGCGAATCTATTGAGTGTGGGGCGGAGGGTGTTGCATTCTGATGTCTGTCGCTGATGTGTGCCAGTTGCTTGCTTAAGCACCTTTGCCCAAAAAATCCTAGGCTTCAGGGTTAGTTCCTAAGCACCCCAAAACCCTAAACCCTGAACCCTAAGCCCTAAAACGCAAAGAGCTCTCAAGTAGGCCAAGCTCAGGTGACACAGATCCGGCTGGAACTGGATCAGGGCGCCCGGTCGCGCCTCTGATCTGCGCATGTGGGAAAAATCGCCCCCACCAGGATTGTCAGCGATAGTGTGGGCTGCCTCAGAGAGGATTACCAACCCTCTCCCCTTCCAACCCTACAGATTTCGAATAACAGGGACCCTCAATATGCCGCATTCTATTGTGAGTCTGGGTCAGCTCCCCAGCTTTGTCAGCCACTCATGGTTCAGCAGAGGCTTATGATTCCTAAGCCTTCTGAAGCCCTAAGCCAGCCATCCAAAGCCTTAAGCCTCAACCATCTACAGACCCATGCCATCCCAGGCTCTGAGCCCTAATTTAGGGTTTAGGGTTTAGGGTTTAGGGTTTAGGGTTTAGGGCTAAACCCTAACCCCTAAACCGCAAGGCCCAAAATTCCTAAATTTGGTATAGTTTCTTGAGGAGCCCCCCCCCCTGGGGGCTGAGGGCGTTCTGTTTCCGCCCCCCCTCCCCCCTGTTGCTGCATCATCGTTTACTATCTAAGAAAGAGGCAGGGCAACAGATCGGAACCTCTACTTCTGAGACCCGAAAACTATAAACCCTAGATCCTATACCCTAAACCCTAAACCCTAAACCCGACTCAGACTAAATGGCTGTGAGGCTCTAGGCGTTTTGGTATTTCCCCAAAGCCCTAAATCCTAAACCCACAAGGGCCCCAAAAGCTCTAAAGCCTTCATCCTAGAGGCCTCCCACGCCCCAACACCCGGAAATTGCACCCTAAACCCTAAACCCTCAACCCTAAACCCTAAACCCTAAACCCTCCAATGCCCCCGCAAAGCCCTACTAAGACCTGAAACCCCTCAAACCCATGAAGCCTTCAGACCCCAAAGCCTAAATGCCTAAAGCCCTGGAGCCTCAAAGCCGTCAGTCTAAGTAGAGTTTAAGGTTTAGGGTTTGGAGTCTAGGGTGTACTAAACCCTAAACCCGAAACCCTAAACCCTAAACCCTAAACCCTAAACCCTAAACCTTAAACCCTATTTAGGGTTTAGGGTTTAGGGCCAGGCAGAAGCTCAGCTTCCTGAAGTTCATGGGCCTGGCTCTGCCGGCGGCGCTGTCGGCAGGCCTTAGCCTCTTTGCAGTTCGGCTTGCTTGCGCAGCGATGTTTCTGGGCGTCATGTTAGGGTTTAGGGTTTAGGGTTTGGGGTTTAGGGTTTGGGGTTTAGGGTTTAGGGTTTAGGGTTTAGGGTTTAGGGTTTAGGGTTTAGAGTCATACCCTATACACCGAATCGAGAAAAAAACAAACGATACCCTTGAACCCCAAAACCCGACGGAAAACCCACGTTATCCCGAAATCCCACACGCATGTAAAGCCTAGTACAGGGGTCGGAAGAATTCCCACTAGTATTCCCTTGTGGTCCCATATACTTCTACTACAATAGTCTCCAAACCCTGTTCCAATTATCAAGGCCTCTATATTCATTAGACCCCAAAACTTTGGGATGTTCCCCTCATTTATGCTAGCAGTCCTCAGTAGGGAGTATAGAAATCCCGATTAAGGACGTTAGCACAAGTAGGAGCATCCCAACCAGGGGCTCTTCTTAGCAACTTCTCTGCCTCCACGACGCCTGCGCAAGATCCCAGCTTGACAGCAGCGCGTGTCGCAGATCTCTGCAGGCGCCCGTGGAGGGCAAGGGCGGAGCTTCCTTTGCCCCCCTGAAGATGCCTATTAGGGTTTAAGGGTTTAGGGTTTAGGGTTTGGGGTTTGGGGTTTAGGGTTTGGGGTTTAGGCAATTGAGATTCAGGGTACCTAGAGCCCAGTTGCTGTACTGCTTGGAGGTTCTGGGCATTTTCGGGCTTGGGATTTCGGGCATTTTGAACCCAACTATTGTGCTGCTTGGAGGTTCAGGGTACTCATGCTGCTTTCCGGCTGAAGGCCCTTAGAGCCCACATATCACTGCAACCCCAAACCCTGAACCCTAAACTGGCCCTAAACCCTAAACCCTAAACCCTAAGCCCTAAACCCTAAACCCTAAACCCTAAACCCTAAACCCTAAACCCTAAACCCTAAACCCTAAACCCTAAACCCTAAACCCTAAACCCTAAACCCTAAACCCTAAACCCTAAACCCTAAACCTCTACAGAGGGCAGGGTAGGCCCCCCTGAACTTTTCAAGGGCCCGATGGTTTAGTAGGCTTGTTCCCACTCTTGCCTGAAGAGACTCCGGTGCCCTTTAAGTCAAAGGGCCCTCCTTGGGGTTTAGGGTTTAGGGTTTAGGGTTTGGGGTTTAGGGTTTAGGGTTTAGGGTTTAGGGTAACTCCTTTTTATCGAGGGCTATCGTATTTTTGGGTATGCGAGGGGTGCCCCTATTTTGGGAAAGGCCCATATGCGGCTCCCTTACCGTCATTGGAAGTCTGTATTGGGGTGTCCAGAAAGAAGTCACCCTACAGAGGGGGTCCCTATTGAGTTAAGGAAGTCTCATCCCAAACCCTAAACCCTAAACCCTAAACCCTAAACCCTAAACCCTAAACCCTAAACCCTAAACCCTAAACCCTAAACCCTAAACCCTAAACCCTAAACCCTAAACCCTAAACCCTAAACCCTAAGCCCTAAGCCCTAAGCCCTAAGCCCTAAGCCCTAAACCCTAAACCCTAAGCCCCAGCCCCAAACCCCAAACCCCAAACCCCAAACCCCAAACCCCAAACCCCAAACCCCAAACCCCAAACCCCAAACCCCAAACCCTAAACCCTAAACCCTAAACCCCTTACATCCCTGAATTGCAGAGAAAACAAAGCGGCACATGGTCATGGTCCCACGAGGCTGGCAGTGGAGAAGAAGGTCGAACTCCAGCTGCGGGCGAAAGCCGAAGTCGGGGAGCCTTGGTTTCGGGTTTAGGACCTTAGGGTTTTGGGTTTAGGGATAGGGTTTAGGGTTTAGGGTTTAGGGTTTAGGGTTTAGGGTTTAGAGTTTAGGGTTTAGGGTTTAGGGTTTAGGGTTTAGGGTTTAGGGTTTAGGGTTTAGGGTTTAGGGTTTAGGGTTTAGGGTTTAGGGTTTAGGGTTTATCGGGTGTAGGATTGATTATAGGATTTAGGATTTAGGGTTTAGGCTGCCTCTTGTGGGTCTCAGTTAGAAACTCGCCAGCCGCCCTCTAAGCTGTGTAGTTTCTGCAAGCCCTACAAAGCCCCATAAGCTCTTCAACGCCCCCCAAAGAGGCCTCTAAGCCCTGCAAAACCCCTTTGCCCTACAACGCCCTATGAAGCCCCTCCAAAAAGTAAGCCTCTAAGCCGGGGTTTTGGTTTTTAGGGTTTTTGGGTTTAGGGTTTAGGTTTTGGGGTTTGGGGTTTTTGGGGCTCAACAGGTTTGGGGTATTTAAAGGTTTGGGTTTGGAGGTTCTGGGGGCTTCGGATTAGGCGCTTGTAGGGTGTGCAGTTGCGACTGGACGGTGTTTTTTCTTTTTTTTTCTTTTTTTTGGGGGGGGGGGGGGGGCGGGGAGACAGCTGCAGAAACCCTCATACTAGCAGGAACTCCCCAAACTGCCTTACATCCACCGGAAACCCACAATAAGTCCGAAACTCTGAAGCTCGCAAAAGCCCTCTAAACACTGAGGCTAGTCTGTCGGCCTCGACAGTTCCACCACAGGACAGTCAAAAATGCGTGCTATCCAGCCGAAGTGACGCAGCAGAATGAGGGTTTCGGGTTTAGGGTTTAGGGCTTGGGGCTTAGGGTTTAGGGTTTAGTGTTTAGGATATCTTGAAAACCACGTGTGGGTTTGAAGTTGCTGTATTGACCAGATCAGGGTTCCCATCCAGCCCCACATCGAGGAGACGCAGCTGTTGGCCACTTTGACGTCTCTAGGCCTGGGCGTTTGCGCCAGGCTTTGCATGCGCGCGGCCAAAATGCTTCCCGCCCTAAACCCTAAACCCTAAACCCTAAACCCTAAACCCTAAACCCTAAACCCTAAACCCTAAACCCTAAACCCTAAACCCTAAACCCTAAACCCTAACCTAAACCCTAAACCCTAAACCCTAAACCCTAAACCCTAAACCCTAAACCCTAAACCCTAAACCCTAAACCCTAAACCCTAAACCCTAAACCCTAAACCCTATCAGGGCTTCAGCTGCTTGTCGCATTAACTTGGGAGGAAACGCACCGGCCGCCGCATGGGTGCTCACCTCGGACCCTCTTAGAGGGTTTCCATGCATTTTGTTCTTTCATGGGTTTAGGGTTTTGGGTTTTGGGTTTAGGGTACGCGAAAGGGCCTATGTATTCAGATCAACTCCCATGTGGAAGGTTTGCAACGGGCGCCGGATTGACCTTCAGGCCCGATGAGGGTGCGATTTTGACCTGTGCTTTGTGCTTTCCTGGTAGCCCAGTGGTATAGGGTTTAGGGTTCCCTCATTTAGCAACCCGTTTTTAAAAATGGCTATATACTGGGGTGCCAAGTTTTGGTTTTACTTTTGGAGGCTCATGGTAGTTCTAAGTGTAGGCTATCTAGGGCTTAAAGTAAGCTAGCTATTATGGCGATGCTATGGCCGGTCAGAAGGTCCACCCTTGTTTGGGGGTACCCCCGTGCATGCTTACGCATGAAGCTCCATGTGCGAAATGCATTTAAGCTGTTTTCGACCGAGGCCTTCTGCCGCCTTCTGCCCCCCCAACACCCTGATATCTAAGACCCCAAACCCTAAAACCTCAAAATCTACAACCCGATAAACCCTTAAAAGCCCTGAGAGCCCCAAACTTCCTAGAACACTTACCTGGGACTCTATTCACCCAGAGTTTAGTAGTACCTACCCTGGAACTAGTAGGTATAGCCCATAAAACGGTACTGGGTAGCTAAAAGAGTCCCAGGTATAACCCTCACTTGGAGGTTCATGGTACTTATTAACCAATTAGAACTGTACGTATAACCCGCTTATAAGCCCCTTAAGTGCCCTAATATGCTTATCAGTACAGTGATAAGTACAGTTACAATTGGTTAGTTAGTATTTTGAACCTCCAAGTAAGTAGCTCTAAACCCTAAACCCTAAACCCTAAACCCTAAACCCTAAACCCTAAACCCTAAACCCTAAACCCTAAACCCTAAACCCTAAACCCTAAACCCTAAACCCTAAATTTAAGAGCCTCCGGCTCAAGCCGCCGACCGGGGTAAGGAGGGAAAGAGGGAGGTTTTCACCTCCAGAAAGGGTCGGCGGACCCTAAACCCTAAACCCTAAACCCTAAACCCCAAACCCCAAACCCTAAACATCCTAAGAACCCTACCAAGCCACACCATGCCAGGATGAGGGAGCACCCATCTCGGCCCGCCACGTTGGGCCCCCGGTGCTGTGGAAAAACCTGGTCTTTTTTTGGTGGTTCTTAGGGTTCAGGGTTTAGGGTTTAGGGTTTAGGGCTTAGGGCTTAGGGTTTAGGGTTTAGGGTTTAGGGTTTAGGGTTTGTGGAAACATCTGGTCTTAGGGGGACATCCTTAGTCTAAGGGTAGTTCTATGGGCCCTCTAATCTGGTCCCTTGCCTCCTTTAAGGGGTTCTGCTGCATGGGCCCTGGGTTCTATAAGGGTATACAAGGGGTCTAGAGGGTTTAGGGTTTAGGGTTTAGGGTTTAGGGTTTAGGGTTTAGGGTTTAGGGTTTAGGGTTTAGGGTTGCCGTTTTAAGGGCCCATGCTAAGGGACCACGTAACGACCCCAGGGGAACATCCTTAGGGCTGCGAGTGTGACTCCCTTGACAAACCCGACACCACGCCCGTGTCGCGCCGAAGGTGCACGCGCTGGAGCTCCTAGAGGTGCGTATGAGGGTTCAGGGTTCAGGGTTGAGGGTTTAGGGTTTAGGGTTAGGGGTTCAGGGTTTAGGGTTGAGGGTTTAGGCTTTGGGGTTTAGGGTTTGGGATTTAGGGTTTGGGGTTTAGGGTTTAGGGTTTCGGGCTTCGGGCTTCCGGGCTTTGGGGTTTCGTGCTTTGGGTGTTTGTTGTGAAGGTGTTAGGTTTTTAGGGCTTTGGGGTTTCGGGCTTTAGGGTTTTAAGGCTTTCTTGAGTTTTGGGGTCGAGGGTTTAGGGTGTTAGGGTTGTTGGGTTCTAGGTTTTCAGGGTTTAGGGGTTTCAGGGTTCAGGGATTTCAGGAGCAAGCAGTTGTGGCGGGTCTGAGTAGAGTCCCCTTGAATCCCGACACACTTGTAGCAACAAAAACGCTGCCAACTCCCCATTCTAAGCTAGTCGCCTAGGCTAGTCGGCTAGGCCGGATTCCTAACACCCTGACCCCTAAACCCTAAACCCTAAACCCTAAACCCTAAACCCTAAACCCTAAACCCTAAACCCTAAACCCTAAACCCTAAACCCTAAACCCTAAACCCTAAACCCTAAACCCTAAACCCTAAGCTAGAAACCCTTGCGCCGCCAGGGCCAGTACGACATTTCCAAGCCACAGGCTGCGGAACCAGAGGAGGAGGAGGTGCTCTGGGTCTACAGGTTCAGGGTTTAGGGTTTTGGGTTTTGGGTTTAGGGTTCGGGGTTTAGGGTTCAGGGTTTAGGGTTCAGGGTTCAGGGTTTAGGGTCCTGGGTTCAGGGTCTAGAGCTTCGGGTTTAGGATTTAGGGGTTAGGGTTGAGGACTGTATATACTTACCCTAGGGCGTTACGGGGGGTTATGGGGCCTGGGTTCGGGGCTTTTGGGCGTTGGGATGTTTTAGATTTGTGCATTTGAGGGTTGAGGATAAGGGCGGGGTTAGGGGTCTAGGATGTGGAGTTCGGGGTTCAGAAGCCTACTGGCACGTGCTGCTGGTGTTGTGCCGTCCTGCAGGACGCCGCCTCCAGCAAGGACGCCAGCACGAGCTTGCAGGGACGATCGAGCTGTTTCTCAAATGGGGCTTTGTTAGAATTAGGCTTCCTTTTGTGCAGGGAAGTCTCCAGTGGGTGAAGCAGTGCCCACAAGGTGTCTAGAGGTGCTTCACGACACGAATGAGTCTTCCAGTGGACGCTGCTCTCCATCCAAGATGCAGGCTGGTAGACCCTAAGCCCGAAGCCATAAACCCTGTGTTGATAGTACTATATACTACGTAGGGGGGTTTACGAAAAATAGGGGCCCCCCATATAGACCCCAGATAGTAGGCTTGCCGTAGAATCAGGACCCCGATAAACTACCCCTGCTTTCGGAAAACCCCCATATGGCGCCTTTGCACCTCAACCCTCCCTCAATGCGAATAGGAGCCTGAGCAGACCAGGGTCTCCATCTCAGATCAGGGTTTAGGGTTTCGGGTTTAGGGTTTCGGGGTTAGGGTTTATGGTTTAGGGTGAGTTGATCTGTATGAGGGTTTAGGGCTTAGGGCTGACGGTTTCGGGTTCAAGGGCTTTGGGTCTTGGGCTTCAGGGTTTAGGGTTTTAGGGTTTTAGGGCTTACGGTTTAGGGTTTTGGGGGTTTAGGGTTAGGGTTCCTGTCGTCTACCTTCGCCCCACCAAACCGAGAAGCGGGGGCGCCCCCATTTCTTCTCCCAGGTCACCCACTAGAAGCTCCTTAAGGCCCTGTAAGCCCCTGCAACGCCTTGAGCCTTTCCGAACATTTTTGAAAGGAATATCATATATATATATATATATATATGTATATATATATATATGAATATATATATATATATATAGACATATATATATATATGTACACATATATATATATATATACATATACATATATAATTTGAATAAATAGATTTATGAAATAAATCAATATATATATATATATATATATATATATATATATATAGGAAATCGGGTCCTTTGGACACCCCTTTGGCCCTGGCACCCTGCGATTCCCTTATCTGGGACACCTAGGCGCTCTCCGATTGGCTGGCCTCGGATGAGCAGAGTGCTGCACTGCCGGCAGCCCCCTCAGCCTGCCAAGGGTTTAGGGTTTAGGGTTTAGGGTTTAGGGTTTAGGGTTTAGGGTTTAGGGTTTAGGGTTTAGGGTTTAGGGGTCATGTGGTCAGTTCTCAAAATGATGGTCCCTTTTTGGGCAATCCGAATATTTGGGGCCGCCTTGTAATACTCAAACCCAAGAATAGTTCTTGGGGAACCCAAAATATTATGGACCGCCTTATAATCCTGAACCCCAAGAAGGACCATAATTCAGAGAATGGGCCATATCCAAGGTCAAGGGATATGGCTGCAGCGTATAGTTTTGGAGTTAGGCTTTGGGGTTTAGGAGTTGAGTTACCCGTGTCCAGGCACGGGCGCTTATCAGCAGCGTCATAAGTAGGGGAACTATCGTTATAGCCTTACTTAGGGTACTTGTATAAGTACTCATGAACCTCCGAGCATGTCCGTGAACCCTTGGCCGCCTCGCCCCAGTCCCAGGTCTGCCTCGACTCAAGTAGGATGACTTGCCAGCTGCAAGTTCTCTGAACCCCAAACCCCACACCCCAAACCCTAAAGCCTAAACCCTAAACCCTAAACCCCAAACCCTAAACCCCAAACCCCAAACCTAAACCCCAAGCCCCAAACCCCAGCCTGAAAGCTGAGCCCGGCACCCTTGAGCCCTGGATTGGTCTGCGGCACCCAAGGCCAGCACCTACGGCTTGGTTGCAGCGCTGCGGTCTGAGGCACATCTTGGAGCGTAAAGGGGTTAGGGTTTACGGTCCAGGGTTTAGGGTTTAGGGTTTAGGGTTTAGGGTTTAGGGTTTAGGGTTTAGGGTTTAGGGTTTAGGGTTTAGGTGTCTTTGCAACTTGTTCAGTGAAGTCGGACCAGAAGGATCAGAAAGTTACAAAGGTCCCTTGTACAGTCAAGCAGATTCATGAGGGTCTGGGATTCACTGTGTTTGATGTTGTCCTCTGGGGGCCTTGAGAGGGGGTCTAGCCCTAGACGGCCCCAAGCGCACAAGCCACAACCCCAAACAGCTCAAACCCTAAACAGCTCAATTCCCAAACCCTCAGACCCGCAGCCCTCAAGGGCTCGGGAAAGCCTACTGTGCACCCTACACCCTAAACCCTGAACCCCTAAACCCTAAATCCTGAACCCTAAACCCTAAACCCTAAACCCTAAACCCTAAACCCTAAACCCTAAACCCTAAACCCTAAACCCTAAACCCTAAACCTTCTCAGCCTTTTGTTCCAGCCAAAGCGGGGCCTGCGCCTGTAGCAGGTGCTCTCGCACGCCAAGCACGACAGGCACTGCCTTGGGGACCCAATGAATCCTAAAAGAAGTAGGGTTTATTTAGGGTTTAGGTTTCAGGGTTTAGGGTTTAGGGTTTAGGGTTTAGGCTTTAGGGTTTAGTGATTTCTGTTTTTGGTGAGTGTATATCAGGTTCCTTCTTAATACTGGTGAGTGTATATATTGGGTGTCCTTTCGGGGGTACAAGAAATATATACCCTACTTCAAAAGGGTGTATGGCTCATATACTTGAAGAGGAATTCTAGTAGTATAGGGAATATGACACCTAAAGATAGGAATTCTAGTAGTATAGGGAAGATGACCCCCCAATTTTAGGGTTCATTTCGTGCTTGAGGTGAAGCTTGCCTTTCGTCTCTTGAAGGTTTTGGGGCTTTAACCCTGGAGACCCTGGAGCCGACACGTAGTCAGGGGTTAAGGGTTAAGGGTTTAGGGTTTAGGGGAGTATTCGTAGTATTAACAGTGTTTCTCGGATTATTAGTATAGTACGATTAGTACAGTATTCCTAGCATTGCTGGTGTGAATCGTGTTTGTCGTGCTAATCGTATATCAGACCTTAGACACTAAATCCTAGACCCTAGACGCAAATCCTAAACCCAACAGAACGTGGGCCATCTGTCCTAGCTGGGTTGTGCTTTTGGATAGTTTTGAATTCCGCTTCTTTCCTTACAATACAACCTATGCATAAATAGTCTTCAAAGGGCTTTTTCACAGCAGCTCAGTTCTTCCCCTAAACCCTAAACCCGAAACCCGAAACCCGAAACCCGAAACCCGAAACCCGAAACCCGAAACCCGAAACCCGAAACCCGAAACCCTAAACCCTAAACCCTAAACCCTAAACCCTAAACCCTAAACCCTAAACCCTAAACCCTAAACCCTAAACCCTAAACCCTAAACCCTAACCCTAAACCCTAAACCCTAAACCATACACCCTAAACCCTAAACCCTAAACCCGGTCTAGACTTTTTGGAGCAGGGAAGGGAAGAGGAAGGGTCCGCATGGTCAGAGCCCCAATACTTGCAGGCTTGCAGATTCCTGGATAATTAGAAGTAAGGTTCTATGTGTCCTAAGTAAGGTCATCGTCATGAAAGTGTACACTTTTGGGGGGCTTAAGATTTAAGAACTCAGCAACTAAGGAGTTGCTTGGGGTGATGGCTTTAGTCTTACAGGGAATTGATGGCTCCGCCAGCTGAGTCCAGCCCCCTCTTTCTCTTGACTCCAAGATGATTGCGAGGGACTGCCGACAGGATGTTCAGCATGCCTTCCCCTCATGGCATGTACTGTTTCAAACACGTTCCGAAACCAGAAGCTCAGATGCCAGCCTGGATACTCCCGCTTAGCTTCATCCCTGGCTCGTTTGTAGGGAAGGCCCTTGAAGTGGAATAGTTGTTGCTAGTAGTATTCCCGTACGGTCCCTCGGTAGTTTTACTATGATGACCGGCAAAACGCAATTTCAAGTATTCAGGCCCCATATCGTGTCTGGAGCGTTTCTGGGCGAGAGCTGGCTCCCGTGCCGGTGGGCGGCACAAATGAACAGGAACACGTGATCGACTTGAAACGCCACTTGCGAAGCCAGCATGGCTTCCCCGTCTGCCTGCAACAGCTACTACATAATGGCCGTTGCTTGGAGGATGGTGCTCCTCTAACTGGGCACGTTGATTTGCAGCTGGTGCTGTTGTCCACCCTCAATCCGGCGCAGATGCCTGAGGCTGAGTGCGAGTTGCTTGAGTATGCTGCCGACACAGGCCATGTAGAAGTGGGCCGCGTGCTGCTGGCCGCTGGTGTCGACAAGAACTTGCAAGACGATTTTGGCCAGACTGCTCTCATGTATGCATTTTTCGAGGGACACATCCAGCTTGTGCATTTGCTCTAGAAACAGGTGCCGACATAAACTTGCAAGACCATTCCGGCCAGACTGCTCTGATGCATGCATCTTTCGAGGGCCACATCGAGTTTGTACGTTTGCTCTTGGATGCTGGTGCCGACAAGAACTGGCAGGGCGAGTCCGGGACAGCTCTGGTGCTCGCCTGTGCCAAGGCCAACTGTTGTTGGACGCTGGTGCCGACACAAACCTGGAGGACGATTCTGGCCAGACTGCTCTGATGCATGCATCTTTCGACGGTCACATCGAGTTGGTACGTTTGCTCTTGGATGCTGGTGCCGACAAGAACTCGCAGGACGAGTCCGGCCAGACGGCTCTCATGCGCGCATCTTCCAATGGCCACGACGAGATTGTACGTTTGCTGCTGGAAGCTGGTGCCGACAAGAACGTGCGGGACAAGTCTGGCGAGACCGCTCTCACGCGCGCATCTTCCGAGGGCCACTACGAGACTGTATGCTTGCTGAGAGCGAAGTCGGCCAAATCGTAAATTACTCTACTTATACCCTGCGCATAAGTAACCTGCAGATAGGGACTCTTAAAGCCCTTCGGCCTTTCGAAGCCCCGAAGGCTGCATAGTTGCTTGGGGTTTGGGGTTTAGGGTTGGGCGTGAAAACCTAAACCCTAAACCCTAAACCCTAAACCCGAAACCCTAAACCCTAAACCCTGAACCCTAAACCTGGGCTTTCTGGGGCCTTAGGGAGGCTTGAGCTTATAGGGCCTGCGGAGGACTCAGGGTTGGGTTTTAGGGTCCTTGAGGCCAAGGTTTAAGGGCACACCCCCCGACGAGCTGCCCCAAGCTTCCTAAGGTTTCCTAGGTACCCACCCCCCATGAACCCCTCCCCCCCCCCCCGCCCTTACGGATGCTATGAAAGAAATGCAAGTTTGCCCCTGAAGCAGTGAGCTTCCGGGGACTCCAAACCCTAGACCCTAAAACCCTACACTGAACCCTAAACCCCAAACCCTAAATAGAGCGCAACCCTAAACCCTAAACCCTAAACCATAAACCCTATACCCCAAAGCGCTCGAGCCCTCGAGCCCTGCTCCGATGGAGGTTCACCCAACCGGCCAAGATCTTCAACATGGCCCCAGCGGCCTTCCAGCCCATCACTCAGTGTGATGTCTGCAGATCTTCTGGGGTTCAGGGGTTCAGGGGCTTCAGAGTTGAGGGTTTAGGGTTTAGGGCGTTTAGGGCGTTTAGGGTTTAGGGTTTCGGGCTTAGGATTAATTAGGGGGTTTAAGGTTGAGGGTGTACCTGAACCCTAAATGCCCCCAATCAGCCACCTTCGGGCCCGGATTTAGGAGAGCACTTGCGAGGGAATTTGACTTCAGTTGACTTCAGGGTTCAGGGATTGGGTTTGTTCGTGAGCCCCCTTAAGCCCTGAGCCCTAGAGCATTACTTTGCATGGCTTTCTTCTGATCGTGATTTTTTTAGCAATGTCTGGCTTTGTTGGTGGATTTGGAAGTTATGTTGTGCCTGTCTTTCAGGGGTCTCCAGAAGTGGTATATCCTGGGGTCCATATTCGTTTTCTAACTTAATTCATTGGTTTCATAATATCTTTTCCTCTTCCTGTCTATAATCTCAAAATTTGAAGGTGGTGCAGGATGAACATATGTTCGCCAGTATATTTCATGATTTGATCTTCTTCAAGCGAAGGAAATCTTAAATTCGGACTATTAATCTCGAACTTTTGGGTAACAGCTCTAAATCTGAGATCTTATTGTCTGACATGCAAGACTATCCCATTACTTCCTTACACTTTCTCGATGGCGGCTTTCATGCTTTTATTCGCATTGCCAATCTTGTCTGGTACACTTCTTTTGATAATGGGCGGTCCTCATTCTAATACACTTTTCTTTGATCCTATACTTAGAGGAGATCCTATATTCTATCATTCGGTTTTTTGGACGTCCAGAAGTTGACATCTTAACTTATTCCTGCATCTTGGATCATGTCCATTCTGGGGTTCGCTAGGCCCCCAAACCATGCTCTAGGGTTTAGGGTTTAGGGTTTAGGGTTTAGGGCGCCGAGGGTGAAGATCCCGCCTGCGAAGCCCGATGCTGCCTCACCCATCACGCGCCGGCCCCAGCTTAGGGGTTCAGGGTTTAGGGTTTAGGGTTTAGGGTTTAGGGTTTAGGGTTTAGGGTTTAGGGTTTAGGGTTTAGGGTTTACTTATACTTGGAGGCTCACAGGTATATGTAAGGTTGAGGAGGGCGATAAGTTCGAGAGTAGACTCTGGCTGTTTGTAGTCAGATACATACAGGCTTGTGTGTTTTTTCGGGCGTGCAGACGCCGCGGCACAGAAAAATGGCAAGGCCTCCCAGTCTTTCATTCGAAGTCCTAAACCTTAAACTCCAAAACCCGAAAACCTGAACTCTTTAAAGCCCTAAGCTCTGTGTACGCTAAACCCTAAACTCAGAAAACCCGAAGCCGGAGCTCCGCGCACATGCAGGGTCTACGGCATCCTCGATCCCCTCAGTGTTCCGGCCCCAGGAAAGATTACCAGTTCTCCAGATGATAGTCCTGTATTGGGTTTAGGGTTTTGGGTCTAGGGAGGCTTACGATGATCGTCCTATATTGGGTTGAGGGTGTAGGTTTCAGGGGGGTGGAGGGTGTACAGGGCTATTTTTGGAGACAGTTTGCTTATTCTTATTACCCTTATTCCCCTATAGGAGACAGTTTGCTTATTCTTATTACCCTTATTCCCCCACATAATCTTATAAAGCCGGAACAGTTTACACGCACTCTCTAGATTCGCGCGCTCATTGCACTGGCCCGTGGGCCAGCTGTGGCGAAAGTTGTTTGGCACCTCGAAGTCTGGGTTTCAACAGCGGGAGAACTCTTAGGAAAAAACCCTAAACCCTGAACCCTAAACTCTAAACCCTAAACCCTATGTTACAAATCCCAAGCCCCTGGGGAAAGCGCTGCATTCCAGCGTGGGCTTCGAAACCGGGCCAAAAAACTGCCTGGTTCTTCGTAGAGAATGAGGGAATGAGGTACCCTATAGAATCCCTTAAGGGGTATGCATATATATATATATATATGTATATAAAGGGCCCTAATTCCCTTATTTCTGACTAAGAGCCAGGGGGCCAGTCCTTAACAGGGAATATAGTACCCCCTAATAGAATCCCTATTCAGGAATGTTGGTATAAGGGGAAACATCCGGCGTTTACGCCCTCGATTTCCTTCTTTCGCACCCGAATATCCCTTCCTCCAAGATGAACTTCCCACAGGCTTCCGAACTTTTTTCACTCCGAACCCCTGCCCTGTAGTTTTTAATTTTTTTTGAGGGCGGGGTGGAGGGGGCATAGGTAAATCTCCTAGCCCCTCTTTTTGACGTTGACACGAAGACATCGCAAAGGACTGCCAAACAGATGTTCAGCACATAGTCACCACATTGCATCTTTGGTTGCAGCCACTTTCCACAACTGCGTGCAGTGAGTCTGGGTGCATGCCATGCTTCGTGTTTGGAGTGTTTCCGGGCAAGAGCTGGCCGCGGCGCCCGCGGGCGACCGGTTCCGAGGAGTGCTTGACTTGAAACGCCACTTGCGCCACCGGCATGGCTTCCCAGTCTGCCTTCAACAGCTCATAGAGGACGGCGTTTGCCTGGAGAACCGTGCATCTCTCGTCGGCCCCCTTGACCTGCAGCTGGTATTGCTATCCGCCCCCAGCCCGAAGCAGTTGCCTCAGGCTGCACGCGAGGATCTTTCACTCGAGGATCTTCTTTATGCCGCCGACTCAGGCCATGTGGAAGTGGGACGCACTCTGCTGGCGGCTGGTGTCGACAAGAACTTGCAGGACATGTTCGGCGCGACCGCGCTCATGCGCGCGTCTTACAGCGGCCACGTCGAGATGGTACGTTTGCTGCTGCATGCTGGTGCCGACGCGAACTTGCAGGACAGGTACAGGGAGACACGTGGTGAGACTGCTCTCATGCATGCATCTTCCAAAGGGCACGTCGAGATTGTACGTTTGCTGCTGGATGCTGGTACCGACACAGACTTGCAGAAGAGGTGCGGTGAGACTGCGCTCATGCAGGCATCTTTCGAAGGGCACGGCGAGATTGTACGTTTGCTGCTGGATGCTGGTGCCGACAAGAACTTGCAGGACGTGTTCGGCCAGACCGCTCTCATGCGTGCATCTTCCAATGGCCACGACGAGATGGTACGTTTGCTGCTGGAAGCTGGTGCCGACAAGAACGTGCGGGACAAGTCTGGCGAGACCGCTCTCACGCGCGCATCTTCCGAGGGCCACTACGAGACTGTATGCTTGCTGAGAGCGAAGTCGGCCAAATAGCTCGCATCTCCGTGGGGCCACGTCGAGATCGTACGTTTGTTGCTGGAAGCTGGTGCCGACAAGAACTCGCAGGACGAGTCCGGCCAGACCGCTCTGATGCACGCATCTGCCAGGGGCCACGTCGAGATTGTACGCTTGCTGCTGGACGGTGGTTCCGGCAGGAACTTGCAGGACAGGTCCTGCAAGACCGCTCTAATGCATGCACCTGCCTAGGGCCACGTCGACATTGTGTGCTTGCTAAGTAGGAGCTAAGTCGGTCGGCCAAGCTCGAGAACCCCTAAACCTCCAAACCCCTATAAACCCTAAACCACCCTAAACCCTAAAAACTCTAACCCCAAAAGCCCTAACCCTGAAAACCCGAACCCCGAAAAAAGCCTAAACCCCAACCAAAAAAACCCTAAACCCTAACCCTACAACTCAGACCCCTAAGCCCATTAAAACGCTAACCTCCAAAAACACCCTTAAAACCCCAAAGAATCCTTAAAACCCTAAGCCCCTAAACCTAAAAAGCTAAAGCCCTTGAAAGCAACCCACCCTGAATCAACCCTAAAAAACCCTTGAACAACCCTTGAGAAGCCCTTTGAACAAAAACCACAACAAGCCTTAACAACAACAATAAACCAACTCCAAAAACAACCCTAAAACTCCAACCCTCCCCAAACCCAAACCCCAAACCCCAAACTCCAAACCCCAAACCCCAAACCCTAAACCCCAAACCCCAAGCCCCAAGCCCCAAGCCCCAAGCCCCAAAAGACCCAAACCCTAGACTTAAAAAAAACCAACAGACCCACGCCGAGACGACGGCCCAATCCGCCTCGGCGGCTTTGGCTCTCTTCGGGATGGCCTTCAACGCCGAGGCTTTGCCCTGTTTCGGGGTGTTTAGGGTTTAGGGTTTAGGGTTTAGGGTTTAGGGTTTAGGGTTTAGGGTTAATTAGGGTTTAGGGTTTTTTTTGGGGGGTCAATAGGGATTGCAGGGGTTTTCGGGGCTTTTGGGCGGGCTTGTAGGGGTTTAGGGCTTCAGGGTGCTGTGTGGTCTGGGGTTTCAGTGTTGAGCGCTTCTGGGTCATGGAATTCAGGGGTTTAGGGTTTAGGGTTCGTGGGTTGGGGTTTCGGGCTAGGAGGTTCATGCTTACCCGTCAGCCGGGCTACTTGTAGGGTAGCTGTTAGTTCGGGCACCAATCGTCCTACTTACAAGTCCCTGTGGACCCGTCTGGAGATAGCCCTAAACCCTAAACCCCAAACCCTAAACCCTAAACCCTAAACCCTAAACCCTAAACCCAAGACCCTAAACCCTTTGGGGTGTCAGGTGGCCACATGATCTCCCATCCTGAGGTGAACTTGGTGCTCAATCCGCCAATGAAGGTGGCAGAGTACCCTTTGAAGCGCTACTACCGGGAGGCACTGTGTGACGACGGGTCCATAGGGCCTTAAAGGGTTTGTGGCATTTACAGGGCTTACTGGGTTTTTGGGGGCTCATGGAGCTTAGGGTCTAGGGTTTAGGTAGATAGGGGTTTGTGAGGATGAAAGTTAAAGCGGTTTATTTAGGGTGTAGGGTTCAGAGTTTAGGGTTTAGGGTTTAGGACAACTGCACCAGATTTTCAAGGTTTTTACTTTTCCTCGAACCGTTGAGACGTGAAACCGCCCGGAGGCTAGAGCTTAGGGGCTGAGGGGCTGTAAGCCCCTGTAGGCTACTTGCACCGTAACCTCAAACACCCTTCAACCCCCAACCCTACCCTTGAATTGCGAGCCTTGAAGACTTTTGGCATTCGTCCGGCGCCTCGAGGGTCGATTTAGTGAAACATAGGTGTGGGGTTATCCCTAAACCCTACACCCCAAACCCTAAACCCTCAACCGTAAACCCTAAACCCCAGTTCAAGAGTACTCCGAAGGGGCGCTGGGAGGTCCTGATCCATGACACCCAGCCATGCCCTCTAAGTTCCTAGGATTTACAGCTTGGGGTTTCGGGTTTAGGGTTTAGGGCTCAACTAAGGGTTTAGGGTCTGGGTTTATAGGGTTTGGGGTACTCTAAACCCTAAAGGCAAAAGCCCGCTGCTCTCCAGAGGTGGTGCGCTGGCCCCAGCACCTCGCAGATGGGCGCACCCTGAAGGAGCTCCGGGACGGAGCAGCGGATGCTCGGCGGCGAGTTGATCAGGGCCTGCTTTTTGGGGGGGGTTAGGGTTTAGGGTTTGGGGTTTGGGGTTTGGGGTTTGGGGTTTAGGGTTTAGGGTTTAGGATTTAAGGGATGTAGGGTTAAGGGATGTAGGGTTTAGGGTGTAGGGTTTAGGTTTAGGGTTTAGGGTTAAGCCTGACGACTCAACAGGTTTTTTGAGAAACCTTGCTGGGTTCAGCTGAGATCTTCAGTAGATTGTTATTTTGGGCTGACCCTAAACTTCCAAAATGCCCAACCCTGAGCCCTAATCCCTAAACGACCCCCTCTTTTAAAAACCCTAGCATCCTAAGCCGGAAAGCCTAGAAACCCTTGAACCCCAGAAGCCGTTGAGCCCTAAGCCCTGAAATCCCCAAACCTAAAAGCACTCCAAATCCTAGGCCCTTTTCAACAAACCCCTAAACCCTATAAAACCTTAAGCCCTAAACCCCTAAAACCTTGAACCCCGCAACCCAAAACCCTGAACGTGCGCTGGAGGTGGGTGGTGGCAAGGCGGACTTCACGCTGACCACGCAGCCCATGACTGAGTTTATTTGTCGGTCTATTTAGGGTTTAGGGTTTAGGGGTAAAGAAGCAGCTGGCGGGGAATCTTTCTGAGACTCTCTTTAAGACTGAATATTTCGAAAAGGGTCCTGTCATTTCCGTATTAGACCGCCCTTGGTGAAACGCGGGTGAGCTGCAGCCCAGGCACACCTTGACGGCTGCAGTCCATGTGTTGCCGACTTGGCTGGTGACTGCTCAGGAGGCACCCTTGCAAGGGTTCGACATTTGTGGAGTGTAGCTTAAGATCCCCAGGACCGAGAGCAGGCCCAGATTCCCTAAACCCTAAACCCTAAACCCTAAACCCTAAACCCTAAACCCTAAACCCTAAACCCTAAACCCTAAACCCTAAACCTAAACCCTAAACCCTAAACCCTAAACCCTGTAAACCAAGAAGGGTACCCTTTTTATTCCTAGTTTGCTCTTGGGTCTAGGACCGTGGGTTTTGGCTTCTTCGGTGTGCTTGAGGCCTTCGCAAGCCCCTAACCCCTAACCCCCAACCCTAAACCCTAAACCCTAAACCCTAAACCCTAAACCCTAAACCCTAAACCCTAAACCCTAAACCCTAAACCCCAAACCCTAAACCCTAAACCCTAAACCCTAGGGCTGCTGTCCACGGAGGCCGAGCATGACATGGACAACCTTCGACCGGTTGACGTCCTCCAAGGAGGTCACGCCCAGCTTTTCTTCCGTACCCTAAACCCTAAACCCTAAAACCCTAAACCCTAAAACCCTAAACCCTAAACCCTAAACCCTAAACCCCTGAAATGAACCGTGGCAGGCAGCAACTGCGACACCACGTGCGCCTGGGGGGGAGCGAAGCGGGGAGTGAAGCTTTTGCGCGCTGGCGCGTGCGTGGCAGGTACGTGCTCCGGCAGCTCTACGTGACGCTGGCATGATACCCCATAAACCCCAAATCCCCAACACCCTTCCCCCTCCTCTCCCCTCCTCTCCTCGCCCTCTCCCCTCCTCTCCCTCCTCTCCTGTCCCCTCCTCCCGCCCTCCCTGCCGCTCCCCAAACCACTGCTGTGCTTATTCCTTAAGCCCTAAACTCCGTGGAATTGCCAGGTGGAAGGCCAGGCCATGATACTGGGCGACGAGGGCTGGCCAATCGCCATGGCGAAGGGCATGCAGGCCTTTTGAAACGCTGAACCCGAAACCCCGTGGAGGGTGTTTTTCAGGTTGTTTTTGGGGCTTGTTCATGCTTGTATGCCAAGGACTGCTTGGGGTGTTTAAGGTTTGCTTAGAGGGATTTTAGGACTTTAGCAGTTTTGTCTTTTTTTCCAGATTTCGGGTGTTCAATTCTTCTTACTTTTGTTGAGGTAGAGTCTGTGGTGTTTACAGGTGTCATGCTGCCTGTCAACACAGGACATGAGTGCATGTGAACCAAGGATCCAGCTTTTTTTATAGAGTCTCATCAATAGTGTTGTGTTCAATGAGTTTCTGCCTTATCCCAACAAGGATCCTCGAAAGGACCCTAATGTCAAGGGCGATCCGTGCATTTTCCTTGTGCTGATGCCGTCGATCTGCACGTTCTGGACTGTGTGTGAGGGTGTGTGCCTGTGAGTGCCAGTGCCCTAGGATCCCGTCTTCAGGCAAAGCTCCATTCACGGGCCGGCCCGAGACCCACTACTAAACCCCAAACCCCAAACCTTAAACCCCTAAACCCCAAACCCTAAACCCCAGACCCCAAGCCCGAAACCCCAAGCCCTATAGACCCCAAACACCATACCCTTACCCTAAACCCCAAACCCTAAACCCCAGACCCCAAGCCCTGTAGACCCCAAACCCCATACCCTTACCCTAAGCCCTCAATCCTATCCCTCAGCCCCAAGCTCTGACCCTGGCCAGTTCGAGATCACGGGCAAGGGAGCTTTGGAGGCCGGGCCTATGACTTAAGGCCGTAGGGACTTTATTCGTTGGTGGTCTCTTTTATTAAGTAGGGTTTAGGGTTTAGGGTTTAGGGTTTATAGGGTTGAGGGTTGAGGGTTCAGGGTTTACGGTTTAGGGTTCAGGGTTCAGGGTTTTGGGTTTAGGGTCGAGGGCGGCGCATCTTAGGCGAACAGTATTCGCAAGGACGGTTCATCTCCTCCGCAGCTCTCAAGAGTGCATGTCTTACAAGATCTCCATTGCGAAAAATAAAGATGTGTATTACGTATAAAGATCAAAAGGCAAGAAAACGACAACGACAAGTAACCATGTGCACGATGTTTAAAGTAGATGTAGATGCACTGTGTGCACATACTGTGCATGCGCACATCTAGCAGCCTGAAGCCATCGAAACTTGGCCAAGGCTTCGGATGACACCATTGTGATGGGAAACCTGGGCTACTTCCAGGCCCCTGCATCATGAGCCGCAGGTGATTGCACACCCCAAATTCTGAAGCCCTAAGCCCTTAACCCCTAAACGCTAAAACCCTCTAGCCCCTAAACCCTAAAGAAAGAGGGGTGAGAGGGCTTGGCCTTGGATCAGCTGTGGCTTCACCGTTAGTTGTGGCATCACTGGCACCTTTCAGACTGGGTTTAGGGGTTAAGGTTTAGGGTGACCCTCAACACCCTCAACACCTTGCAAGCTGCCCTGAAGTGCCAAAATGCCCCACCTTGAGCCTGGGGTGCTGCTCTGGCAGGTCCGGGGCAACCCGGGTTTCTACCAAGCCCTTGGCTCAGCTGTGCGTGTAGAAGAGAAGCGGTTTAGGGTCCAGGGTTTAGGGTTGAGGTCGAGGGTTTAGGGCTTAGGGTTTAGGAGTTAACACCCCCGTCCTTCCTTCCTTCCTCAAAGGCTTGGGGGGTGTTAGAGGTTCAGAGGTTTCGGGCTTTAGCGCTTGAGGGGTTAGAGGTTTAGGGGGTTTACGGAGGCTTCGGGATTTAGAGAATCTGAACCTTGCAATGGTTGCCCCTCCTTTTCAGGAAGCCCCCTAACATTCACCCTAAACCCTAACCCTAAACCCTAGCCCTAAACCCTAAACCCTAAGTCCTAAACCGTTCTCGCCCCGGCCCTCAGCCGGTAACTCGGGAGTCCGTGTCCTTGGCAGAACCCCTTACACTGGGATATACAGGGAGATGTAAAAGAAGTCCCTTATAGAATCCCTTGAAGTTTAGGGTTTGGGGTTTAGGGTTGTATCGTCGGATAGAAGTCGCCGAGTTCCGACAATCACCCTAAGTTTTCTCAAGCCCCTCAACCCTATATCCTCTAACCCCAACAACCCCTAAACCCGAACCCTAAACCCCAAAACCCCTAAACCCAGGCCGCTCTGAAGTCGGGCCTATCGAATGAGACCTTCGAGCTTGCTGTTTCGGAGGACCTCGAGGCTGGTCCAGGGTCTACAGGGTCTAGGGTCTGGGGTCTCCAGTTTAGGGCTAGGGTTTAGGGTTTAGGTTTTGGGGTTTGGGTTTAGGGTTTAGGGTTTAGGGTTTAGGGTTTAGGGTTTAGGGTTTAGGGGTTAGGGTTTAGGGTTTAGGGTTTAGAAAAAACACAGCTGACCTTGAGGGGTTTGAGGTTAATTAAGGTCATGGGTCTCAGGGCAAGAAAAAATTGCTGGTTCTCAATGGGCCGGGGCATGGGCGGGTAAAATAAGGTACCGTTCGAACCCTAAACCTTAAACCCTAAACCCTACACCCTAGACCCTAAACCCTAAACCCTAAACCCTAAACCCTAAACCCTAAACCCTAAACCCTAAAAGCCTAAACCCTAAACCCTAAACCCTAAACGCTGGCCTTAGGCTGTGGGGTGAAGGCTGTTTTTGTTGGCTACATACAATACAAATGTTGAAAGGTTGAAAGGGCAGTTAAAGTAAGGTTTGGGTTTC
This sequence comes from Symbiodinium natans, assembly GCA_905221605.1. Classification (NCBI taxonomy): domain Eukaryota; class Dinophyceae; order Suessiales; family Symbiodiniaceae; genus Symbiodinium; species Symbiodinium natans. The sequence continues at coordinate 594,572 of CAJNDS010002100.1, forward strand.
AATGGCCTAGGGGAATTCGGGTCAATGGTAGGGTTTTTTAGGGATTTAAGGGTCCAGGGGTTTGGGCGACTGCTGCGGGTTTCGGAGGTTCTGCGCTGGTGGAGGGGGGGGAGGTGGGAGAAAGAGGACTCACCCTAAACCCTAAACCCTAAACTCACAAGGGAGCGCTTTGTTTGGGGGGCTGTGCCTAGCCTGGTAGAGGGCGAGCAGCCGCCCCTCTTCGAGCATAACGTTGCAATCGTTGTAGCAGTAGAATGTCCCAAGAATCTACTGTGTGCTTAGGATCCCCGCAAAATACAGAGTAGGATTCCCTAAATTGCCCTTATACCGAAGAATCCTTTCACTTGTGAGTGCTTCTCAAGCAAACAGTAGGAATTCAGTAATTTCTCACGGAAATATTCAAGATTAGGCGGGGGTGGGGATTCGGTCAAAAGGCCCTGTCATTGTAGATGCTATCGAACCCCAAGATAGGCTTCCTAAAGGGAACCTGCAGAAAGTAGACCCAGATCCATGGAATCACTTCCCTAACATGTTGTCCTGGGATGTTTGGACCCTAAACCCCTAATACCTAAACCCTAAACCCGAAACCATACAAAACCCTAAACCCTATACACCCTAAAAAGCTCCTAAACACTGTAAAGCCCCTAAATCCTATAAAAGTCCTAAACCCTATAAAGCCCTAAACCCTAAGCCCTAAACCCTGCGCTGCGATGGCTTAGCGAAGGGAGCGCCAGGGATGGCCTCGCTGACCCTGGGTGGTCGCCGAAGAGGGGTTCAGTCTGCAATGCGGAGCTGCCCTTGGGACCAAAGTGGTTTAGGGTTTAGGGTTTAGGGTTTAGGGTTTAGGATTTAGGGTTTCAAAGGATCCCCAAAAATTGGGACCATAGGCCCGATATAGAATGACTATAGCTCCTATTCGGGTTTATGGGAACCCGAAAAATTGGGCCATAGGTCCAATGGAATTACTCATAGTTCCTAGGCGGGTATATGAACGATAAAGCTCTTTTCGGGTTCATCTGGTCCTTCAGGTGCAGCACGGAGGTTTGGGGCCTCCACCCGTGGAGACTTTGCGACGACGTCGCTGACGGGGAGTATGAGACTGCACCCGGGCCACAGGAAGCAAGCCTTCAAAGCAGATTGCACACGGATATGGGGAAACCTCTTCGACTACACTTACTCGCAATACAAGGACAACCACACACCGGTCGCCATCAAGTGCCAGAAGCATGGAACCTTCTGGATGAAGCCCCGTGATCACATCCAGCGCCGGCTCGGGTGCCCCAAGTGCGGAAGTCTTTTCGTTCCAGGGTCTCTGCAGGAGAGGGCTGCCGTGATGCTCACCACGGAATCGATGCCCAGTCTCGGCCAGCATATCCTCAGGTCCCGGCAGCTCGCCTCGCAGATCGCTTCTGTGGCTCTGAAGGGAGAGGAGAGCTGGGTGGTGGAGGTGGGGGTCGGAGCCGGCGCACTGACGACTGCGTTGCTGCAAAGCCCGTCATGCGAGGGTGTGGTGGGCTTCGAGCTGGATGAGCGGATCCTGTCCCAGGCCATGGAGACTAGGGACCTTTCAGAGGTACGTGTTTTCCCCACCTCTTTTTTGCCGTGAACTAGTCAGGCTCCCTCCCATTAACGTAAGAAGGTTCGTCTTTTTTGCGAGTTTTTGCCCTTGAATGCTTATTCGGTTTTTCGGGAACCATATAAGGAGAAGGGCGGCGTGATACGGCGATACCATCCAATTTCCAGGGACGTCCCTGAGGTGGCCCGCACGCTGTCGAGGGAGGCATGGGAAGATCACCTGGTCGGCAGCAGCCGCTGCTTTGTCTTTAAGGGCGACTTCCTGTCCTGCCGCGCGGTGCCCAGCCGCTGCCAAGTTGCTGTCGGCAACATTCCCTACAGAATCTCGACTGCTGTGGTCAGCAAGCTGCTGTGCCAGGAGCCCCTCATGCACAGGATTGTCTTGACGTTGCAGGCTGAGTTCGTCCGAAAGCTTCTGGCGAAGCCCGGCTCCATAAAGTTCGGACGCGTTTCGGCGCTGGTTCAGGCGCTTTGCTCCAACGCCCAGTTCGCGATCCCCGGCATTCTCCCGCCGGACGTCTTCTCGCCGCCTCCGCGCGTGGACTCCGCGGTGGTCCTCTTGGAGCTCCACGACGCGCTGCGCCACAAGGGTGTAGAGGTCTCCGCGGCGGCTCTAGACCAGCTGCTGCGGCTCTTGCTGGATGTCCGGGGCCCAAGCCGGGGTTTGGGCTTGGAAGCCCGTCTGACGGAGGTGGAGGAGCAGGTGGCATCTCGGATCCTTCCAGAGACTTGGCGCTTGGCGATGGCGCGGGCGGGCGTGGACCCAGCAAAGCCGGCCGTGGCCATGGGCCCGGCGGAGTTCGTGGCGCTGACGGCCGAGCTCTGCAACCTGGGCTTTGCGTCTGGCACGCGGAGAGCTCTCGACTCAACGAATGAAAAAGCTGGTTTAGGGTTTAGGGTTTAGGGTTTAGGGCTTAGGGCTTAGGGCTTAGGGCTTAGGGTTTAGGGTTTATCATGCTTTTCTGCTCATGTCTTCTCAGTATTTCTGCCTTGTGCAGGTCTCCTCCTACATCACTCCACCACACCAGCTCCGTGTGCGACTGAAGCCCGGGAAGAGCCACGACGACCTCTTCGTTGAGGAGGCACGCGCGCCCCCGAAGCCCTCTCCGAAACACTAGAATCTGTAAGTACCTGCAAGCCCTCAGTCTGTCAGTGTCCCGAATACCCCAAACCCTAAACCCTAAACCCTAAACCCTAAACCCTAAGCCCTAAACCCTAAACCCTAAACCCTAAACCCTAAACCCTAAACCCTAAACCCTAGACCCTAAACCCTAAACCCTAAACCCTAAACCCTAAACCCTAAACCCTAAGCCCTAAGCCCTAAGCCCTAAACCCTAAGCCCTAAACCCTAAACCCTACCCCCTTCACGCTGCAACTGTGCAGGGATCCTCAAAAGTGAAGCGAAAGCAAGGCCAGCCAGTGCGGGCCACTCAGAGCGTTGGAGATCGCAAAGCTGCGGGCGCCAGAAACCCTAAAGCCGAAATTAGAAGCCCGCCCTAAATCGCAAGCCCTAAAGTAGAAACCCCAAAATTATGAGCCCTAAGTTCTACGCCCCAAATCAAAATCACTATCCTACAATCCCCAACTCTTCGCCCTAAGCCATACGCCTTACTCAGCTCGAGGGCTGGCCTTCTGGGTGCACTGCAGCCGGCGGCCAAGGATGCGTTCGTGCTTAGTTGTTGTCTTAGAGTTTAGGCTCGAAGTGCTTCTAGAAAAAGCAGTACTTTTGAATAGCAACTACTACGAAGAACGACCTAATGAAACCCTGAACCCCCAATTCTAAGGCCCTAATCAGGCCCTAAAACCCCCATCAAATGCCAACTTCTAAACTTTCAAGGTGTCAGAGGTTCAGGCTTTGCAACGACAGCTGTGTGGTTGTTGCTGGCTGGTGTGTCAGAGCCTAACCCCAAACCCTAAACCCTGAAGCCTACAAAAGGTCCATCTGGGGCGGCTACGGAAAGGCCTGTGGCCTGTCTTGTTGCTGCACACGGCTGCTTGTTCTCCAGGCAACCATGTTTAGGGTTTAGGGTTTAGGGTTTGCCTGAAAGCCTGGAACGACATCCTATGAGCCCTGAGGCGAACCCCAAAACACCATCCAAGCCCTAAACCCGACACGCCCCCCACCCACCGAAAGGAACGTGAACAACGCTCCTTGAAGCCCCGGGATCTGCAAACCTGTGAACCTATTAAACCAATATATGCATACCTTCATGTATGTATGTGTATCATCACAACATGTTCCATAAGGTGGATATATATATATATACACACGTATGTAAATAAATAAGTATATATATATATATTATATTATATTATGTTATATTATATTATATTATATTATATTTTCTTATATTATATTATATTATATTATATTATATTATATGGATGTGTTTTGTAATCCTTGTAGAGACCTCTGGAGTGCCCTTACGTACCCGCCTTCCCTGAACTGTCAGCCTGTGCCAGGACAGCAAGGCATCTGACGAGGTGAACGCGCCGGCAAAGAAGGCCTCCCACGCAAAACGTTCGCCCTTGAAACGAAGCTCAGCTTGAATTTCGAGAATTTCGAGAAGCCTGAACCCCATAAATCCTAGAGACTACTGTGCATGGGGGTGTTCGAACGTGCAGTTCCTTTCTCGAAGTTCCTTTCTAGAAGGGGCGGTACCTGGCGAGGTGTACGGGGACCGACAGCACTCTTTGCCATGCCTACAGTCTATGCCCCCCCACTTTGCTTCGTCCAGCGACTGCCAGGAACTTGCAGATGGTGAGCTGGGGTCTCCCAGCTTGTCTCCATGTTCCTGACAAGAGGTTTAGGGTTTAGGATTTCAGTTTTCGGAGTTAGGCTTATAGGGTTTAGGGTAGTTGCCAAACCCGGCGGTCACAGCGCATCGGTTCTGGTGCCTGTAGCTCGGGGCCAGGAGGGGCGGGGCTTTGGAGCGTTGGGGCAGGGTGTCTATGAAACAATGGGTGCAGGGCTTATCGGCGTGTCGGGACGTAGGGCTTCGGGTTTAAGGATGTTTTGGGTCCGTAGTAGAGATCAGGGTTTAGGGTTTACTTGGAGGTTCATGGGTACTGATCGGTGGGGTTATAAGTGGGGTAACTATGGGTATAACACTAGTTAGGGTACTTCGAACCCTACTTATGGGTATGCCTAAACCCTAAACCCTAAACCCCAAACCCTAAACCCTAGACCCTAGACCCTCGACCCTAAACCCTACTTATAGGTATCCATGTACCGTCAAGTAGCCTTAGGGTTTGGGGATGCCGTTTTGGGATGCTCCGCTGGCTCTCAAGGGAGACGATCCATATCTTCAGCGCGCGGAGCTGAGCATGCATCTTAGGGTTTAGGGTTTAGGGTTTAAGGTTTAGGGTTTAGGGTTTAGGGTTCCCTAAGACCCTCATCTTGCATGGCGAGAGGTGGCCAGCGGCCATCTGTACGAGAAGCTCCTCAGCATCATGATCCTCTCAGCTCGGGTCCTCGGAGCGCTGCTTAGGGTTTAGGGTTTAGGGTTTAGGGTTTAGGGTTTAAAGGGTTTAGGGTTTAGGGTTTAGGGTTTAGGGTTTAGGGTTTATTTTTTGGGGGGTTAGGGTTTAGGGTTTAGGGTTTAGGGTTTAGGTTTAGGGCTTCCCCGACTGGTCTCGGAGGGTCCTCATTCTGAGTCAAGTTTGATTCGCAAGAACTTCGGGTGCTCAAAGAGGTAACCCTAAACCCTACAAATTCCATAAACCCCAAACCCCAGAAACCCTAAAACCCTAAGCCCCATGTGGGTGGCAGGGCTGGGGCCTTCATGAGAGAAAGGTTGCCAAACCTCAAGCCCTAAGCCCACCCTAAACCCGAAGCCCTCAACCCTAAGTCAAGGTGCGGAACAACACGAAGAACCCTCTGCACTTTTGGTTCATCGACAACTTCCTGTCGCCAAAGTTCAAGGCTCACCGAGGGCGCATTCGGGTTACTTTGGGTGTTTCCAAATTCGGGGGTACCTTCTTGGGGTCCTTATTAAAAGGGAATCCCACTATTCGGGGCTTGCGGACGGATGGGCTTAGCATGGTTTAAGGGGGGGTTGAACTGGCTGCACGAAGGTTTAAGCTTAGGGTTCAGGGTTTATCGCGTCAGGGTGTCAGGGCTTCAAGGGCTTAGTGTTCGACACCAACCCTAAACCCTAAACCCCAAAACCCTAAACCCTAAACCCTAAACCCTAAAACCCTAAACCCTAAACCCGCTTCTTTGAAGTTGGCGATTGCCGGTGGGCAGGCCTTCATTCCCCAACTGGCGGCGAGGCCGCCTGGGCCTGATGAGAAGAGACTTGGTTTGGGGTTTAGGGTTTAGGGTTTAGGGTTTAGGGTTTGGGGTTTAGGGTTTAGGGTTTAGGGTTGAGGGCATTGCTTCATGGACATCGGCTGAACCCAAATGTCCTGACCCCTAAAAACCCTGCAGACCCTACACTCCCCCTGCGATGGGAGGTACGACTTCAAGTACGACTTCGTTACCTACAAGTGGCCCTCGTGGCTCAACCCGCAAAGTGCGCCCCTCGAGTGACTCCATGGGCCTTTCGGGGCTGGGTTGGGGCCCTACGAGGGGCTTTTTAGTCATATGGTTTATAGGGTCTTAAGAGGGTTTAGTGGGTTTGTAGGGTTTATAGGGCTTATAGGGCTTATAGGGCTTACAAGGCTTACAAGGCTCACAAGGCTTACAAGGCTTACAAGGCTTAGAGGGCTTAGAGGGCTCATAGGGTTTTACCCTGAGCCTTCCTAAACCCTAAACCCTAAACCCTAAACCCTAAACCCTAAACCCTAAACCCTAAACCCTAAACCCTAAACCCTAAACCCTAAACCCTAGACCCTAGACCCTAGACCCTAAACCCTAAACCCTAAACCCTAAACCCTAAACCCTAAACCCTAAACCCTAAACCCTATCGGAAAGCTGGAGCCTCCGAGGTGAGAAGCAGCGGCTCATCTGGGCGTACAAGATCCTCTTCCTGGATGTGGGCGACTTAAAGCGTCCCGAAGCCGATTACTCCCGGCCACAGAGGTCGCATTGCGGGACACCTGCAAACTCAACCATCCGAAACCCTGAACCCTCAACCCTTCACGCTAAAAAGGCCCCAAAACCCTGAACCCCAAACCCCAAAGACCCAAAGTGCCGGAAGATGAAATCGCCCCCAAAGAACCTCCAAAAACAGCCTGAACCACAAAATAAGGGCAACAAGAAGACTCAACCCAAGGTGCTCTTCCCACAGGACGTTCCAAAGATCATCTTCATCGACGCCGACCAGGTGCTGGCTCGGGTTTCGGGGGTTTAGGGTTCCAAGGGTTCGGGGTCAACTCTAAACCCCAAACCCCAAACCCTAAATCCTAAATCCCCTAACCCTAAACCCTAAATCCTAAACCCTAAACCCTAAACCCTAAACCCTAAACCCTAAACCCTAAGTTTGTTTGGAGTTCTGGGGGAAGTGCGCCAAGTTGTGCACCAAGAGGGTTTAGGCGCTTAGGATCCCTGAGCCGTGAAGAGACTACACCCCAGGGCCCTCTACTTGGAGGTTCATGATACTCATAAATTGGGTCCTACAGGTTTAGGGTATAGGCTTTAGGGCTTAGGATTCAGGGTTTAGGGTTTAGGGCTAAGTACCCTATGTAAGGTTCTAACCCTACTTAGAAGTACACATGAACCTCCAGGTACCCCGAAAGGCCCCGACCGTAAATCACTCCCAAACTCCTCTCTCCCCAAACCCAAGCCCGAAGTCCCTGACTCCCCCAGCCAACAGCCCGAAGCCCAAAGCCCGAAGCCCTGCAAAAGCCTAAACCCTAAACCCTAAACCCTAAACCCTAATCCCTAAACCCTAAACCCTAAACCCTAAACCCTAAACCCTAAACCCTAAACCCTAAACCCTAAACCCTAAACCCTAAACCCTAAACCCTAAACCCTAAACCCTAAATCCTAAATCCTAAATCCTAAATCCTAAATCCTAAATCCTAAATCCTAAATCCTAAATCCTAAATCCAAAACCGAACCTTTGGTTGTAGGTCTTTTTTGGTGGCCTCCCAGGTGGTACGTGCAGACGTGAAGGAGCTTTGGGACTTGGACCTCAAGGCGTGTTTAGGTCGCCAGGTCTATAGGGTTTAGGGTTTAGGGTTTAGGGTTTAGGATTAGGGTTTAGGGCTTGGGGTTTAGGATTTTGGGATCGGGGTTTAGGGTTTATAGGGCTAATAGGGTTTAAAGTCTATAGGGTACATGGGTTTTTGGGGTTTATAGGATTTGTAGGATGAAAAGGGTTTAGTGTCTAGGGTTTAGGGCTTAGGGTCATGTGGGGTACTTGCAAATAGGGTTCGAGCTGGGTAGCTATAGTTATTGTTGGTCAACAGCTTACACCTACTTGAAGTATGCATGACCATTCAAGTAGTGTGATCTACTAAGTGACGCAGTATCCTTACTAAGGGCGCGCAAAAGAAGTTCCTGAATTCCAGAGATGATGGGCTCGCGGTTAAAGGGTTTGGGGCAAACACTATACACCCTAAGTCCTTAAATCCTCCCTAAACCCTAAACCCTAAACCCCTAAACACCCCTAAACACCCCTAAACCCCCCTAAACCCGTAAACCCCTAAATCCTAAGCCCTACACCCTACACCCCAATGATCCCCAAAATCCCAAACCCGAAAGCGCAGGGCAACGTCTACGGTTTCGTTCCCATGGGCGACTCGAACCCTGATACCGAGGCCAGTAAGGGGTTTAGGGATTCAGGGTTTAGGGTTTGGGGTTTAGGGCTTTCTCGATTAGGGTGGGTTTTAGGGCTTTGGGCGTTCAGGGAAACGCGGAGGGTAGAATGCCCCGATATCGGTTTGGACATTGGGGGTTAGGGGTGTGGGGGTTTGGCGGTCTAGGACAGTTGTGCAGGTTTAAGCGGGTTTAGCTTTAGGAGTTTGAGGGGTTAAGGCGGAGTGTCCCGGTACATTGAGATCACTCTAAGCCCTTGGCCCCAAACTCTTAATTTGCCTCAACAAAAGGGGCTGTGGATAGTCTTATGGCCCGATGAGTCAAGTGGAATGTGGCTCATAAGGTCAACATATTGATGGGCTTCAACAGATGTTTTTTGGGGGGGTAATTCTTGCGCTCTTTTTGGGGCTAAGATCAGATAGCAGAGAGTAGCGATGAGTTTTGAGGCAACCGTGGCCGGGTTAAAAGGTTAGGGCTTTTGTGCGAGGACCTCACAAGGCTTGAGAGAACCTACACCCGCCCGGTTTCATAAAGAAAAGAAACCCCCCGGTAGGGGCCTAATGTAGCCCTGGCCCTAAACCCTAAACCCTAAGCCCTAAACCCCCACGTGCCTTGACTAGACTCCACTTTGCTCTTGCAGGGCTTCCGCTTCTGGAAGCAGGGCTACTGGAAGAGCCACCTCGGTAACAAGCCGTGGCGCCTGCTGGCTTACTAGGGTTTAGGGTAGGGTTTAGGGTTTAGGGTTTAGGGTTTAGGGTTTAGGGTTTAGGGTTTAGGGTTTTGGCGACATTGGGACGCCCTTACACTAGGTAGGCCCTTGGGATATTTAGCTTGTCCCTTATTGGGCTAAGAGACTCATGGGCCAACCTAGCTTGCAAGACGAGGGCTTGGGCTGATGGTTGAGCTATTGAGGTTAGGGTTTAGGGTTTAGGGTTTAGGGTTTAGGGTTTAGGGTTTAGAGATTAGGGTTTAGGGTTTAGGGTTTAGGGTTTAAGGTTTAGGGTTTAGGGAGAGGGTTTCAGGGGTTGAGTGTTTGAGGGTTTCAGTGATTGAGGGCTTCAGGGTTTGAGGGTTTAGGAAGGCTGAGGGAAAAGAGGGGCCCCGTACAAGGGACGGGGTTATGTAGGGGGTTGTTTAGGGGCGACTTAGGTAGATAGGGACTAAAGAAGGTCTATATAGGGGTGATATAGGGGAATAAGATTACGGGTCCCTTCTCGGGGTCCCTCCTTATGCCCCTTTAAAGGAAGACAGCTCCAGGTTTGGATTCCTGAAGCCGAGCCTTTTTTGCTGCCTTCCCGACAGTTCAAACGAGCCCTCCTGCAGCACCTGAACCTGCAAGCCCTACACCCTACACCCCACACCCCACACCCTAAACCCCAAAACCCAAAACCCTGAACCCTAAACCCTACATCCTAAACCCTAAACCCTAAAGCCTAAACCCTAAACCCTAAACCCTTGCCAGATATCATATCTCGGCTCTCTTTGTGGTCGACTTGATCGAGGCCCTCTTGGGAGCTGATTGTGGGCCGGGGCCGTCACCCCCTGAAGCCCTAAAGCCCCGGTTTAGGGTTTAGGGTTTAGGGTTGAGGGTTGAGGGTTGAGGGTTTAGGGTTTAGGGTTCAGCTCCAAAGCTGATGCCCTAGATCCCCCCGACCGCCCAAAACCCCAAGCAAACACCACACCCAACACCCAAAATTCCCAAAACGTTTTGGGGTTTCGGGGTTTAGGGATTTAGGCCCCCCCCCCCCCAACCCCCACAAAATCCCCAACGGCCCTAAACCCTAAACCCTAAACCCTAAACCCTAAACCCTAAACCCTAAACCCTAAACCCTAAACCCTAAACCCTAAACCCTAAACCCTACACCCTCCGGAGCTCCCAGTTCCGACGGACCTCCATTGGGGAGTCGCTGCGGGGCGTCTACAACCAGGCCCGACCTTTCCTAGGGCCCAGGGTAGACCCCTATTCCCTTTTTTTAGGGTTTAGGGTTTAGGGTTTAGGGTTTAGGGTTTTGGGTTTTGGGTTTAGGGTTTAGGGTAACTAGGGCCCAGAGTAGACCCTTATTCCCTGTTTCTAGCGTTCAGGTTTCCTTATAACCTTTGTCATTGTGGTGTGATTTTTTACATTTTCAGGGTACTTGAACTCAACAAGGAATATAGACTTAAATTTTTAATACTATCCCAACCATGAACTAGTGTCTGGTTTCACTGAAATCAGAAGAGCCATGCTCACAGGATTTGTGGGCCTTAACACCGCCACACTGGCCCTAAAACCCTACACCCTACACCCTAAACCCGAAACCCTAAGCCCGAAACCCTAAACCCTAAACCCTGAGCCCTAAGCCCTAAACCCTAAACCCTAAACCCTAAACCCTAAACCCTAAACCCTGAACCCTGAACCCTGAACCCTGAACCCTGAACCCTGAACCCTGAACCCTGAACCCTGAACCCTAAACCCTAAACCCTAAACCCTAAACCCTAAACCCTAAACCCAAGCCTCTAGCCCCAAGCCTTATTCAAGATTTGTTTTGGGAAGATCTGGTTCGATCCGCCAGTTGAGCCGGGATCCCAACTCCCTGGCAAACTTGGATCAGGACGGGCTCTTGGGGTTTAGGGTTTAGGGTTTAAGGTTTAGGGTTTAGGGTTTAAGGTTTAGGGTTTACGTTTTAGGGTCAATGCTTGTTTAGTTCAGGAATTCGGGGGCTTGAGGGTTTGATTGTTTGGGGTGTAGGGCTTAGCGTTTCGGGCCTCTCAGGCCTCAATCCCGAAATTAAACGCTCAGGGTGTAGCATCTTTGGATCCGGTATTTTGCTACGGTGCTGCTCAGCCATGGAGCAACGACGAGGCAAGCCAGATTTGCTGAGCAGCATGATGTGGTATCCGCGGCACGGGGTGCCGCAATACCCTGAACCCTAAACCCTAAACCCCAGCCCTACACCTGAACCCGATGGAACCCTAAAGCTAACCCGGAAGCCTCAAACCCTAAACCCCCAAGCTTCTCAACCGTGAGCTCTTTGAAACATTCACACCCCCCTTGTCGGCATGCTCTAAGCCCTAGAAACCCTAAACCGTAAACTTGCCAGGACTTGCCCAACTTTGCGCAGCACCAGGTGCCAATCTTCACACTGCAGGGTGCCGAGATAGGACCCTCTTGGGAGCCCAAACGTTGGACCCTGCTTGGAGGTTCAGGGTACTTCCAACAGGGTGATAACTGTACTTGTAACCCACTCACAAGCCCCTGAAGTGCCCCAACGTGATGATAGTTGGGTTACATATACAGGTACAATTGGGTTAATAAGTACCATGAACCTCCAAGTAAGCCCCGAACCCCGAGCCCCTACTTGGACGTTCGTGGGCACGTAGAAGCAGGGTTGCAAGAAGGGTACCTTTTGTTCCAGGGCGCTTGTAACCCACCCTGCTTTTAAGTACACATGAACCTCCGAGTACACCCTGATCCCTGTGCACAGAACCTTAGGTGAGGGCTTGTTGCTGAGGAGGGGTTGGGCAAAACTTTCAAGGTTTAGGGTTTAGGGTTTAGGGTTTAGGGTTTAGGGTTTAGGGTTTAGGGTTCATGGAGTTTTAGGGTTAAGGCGGTCAAGGGTTGAAGGGGATGGCAAGCCCTAAACCCGAAACCCTAAACCCTAAACCCTAAACCCTAAACCCTAAACCCTAAACCCCAAACCCCAAACCCAAACCCCAAACCCCAAACCCCAAACCGCTCTGAGCGCTGAGGCCGAGTGAGTGGCTGTGGTGCGAGACGTGGTGCTCACAGGCCACCTGTTTGGCTGGCTGATGCTTGGGGGGTTTAGGGTTTAGGGTTTAGGGTTTAGGGTTTAGGGGGGTTGTTCTACATGAAGGCTCCCCTTTAGGCCCTTTGGGGGATCCTGCTTTTTGAGAATGTCCTTGTGCAGACCTTTAAGGTAGCAGGTCGGGGGCAGCAACTTTTCCGCAGATTTACATGACAAGGCGTTTGGACAGATTTCGTGGCTTGTGGGTTAGGAGTTCAACTCGAAGACCTCCCGGTATATAAGCAAGGGATAACCACCCTAAACCCTAAACCCTAAACCCTAAACCCTAAACCCTAAACCCTAAACCCTAAACCCTAAACCCTAAACCCTAAACCCTAAACCCTAAACCCATGGTGGGGTCTCAGGAGAGCAAGAAGACCGCCAAGACCATCGACCTCTGCCAGAACCCGCTCACGAAGGACCGCGGGCGGACAAAAAAACCAGCAACAGGCGAGTCGACGAGAGCCGCTCCACAAAGGCACCAAACACCCCCCAAACCCTAACACCCCCCAAAAACCCAGTAAAAGCCTATAAAACCCTATAAGACTTTCAGACTCCATAACACCCTCTACAGCCCTGCCAAGCCCTACTACAGTCGCTTCAAAAACCCCTGCAGAAACCCTAGAACCTAGGATGCCCAGTAGTGCCCTTATTCCCTTTTTGGTAGGTTTAGGTTCCCTTAGAAACCTCTTTAAGCAAAAAAGGGGCACCCTTTTTCATCCTAGGTTACTGGGCAACCAACCCTAAACCCCAAACCCTAAACCCTAAACCCTAAACCCTAAACCCTAAACCCTAAAACCCTAAACCCTAAACCCTAAAGAAAGCCCACGGGCCTCAGGAGCCGAAGATTGTCATGGCCAAGCGCATCATCGCGGAGTGGCAGACGCCGCCGCCCCAGCCTGCTACAGCCCAGCTCTCGCGGAAATTTGGCCGTTTAGGGTTGAGGGTTTACGGTTTAGGGTTTACGGTTTAGGGTTTAGGGTTTAGGGTTTAGGGACAAAGTTTAGGGTTTAGGGTGGGCACCCTTAAATCGACCCCCTAAGTAGTAGGACTCCCTGAGGATAAGGGTCCCAAGAAGGTACCCTGAGTTTGGGAAACCTCAACCCTAAACCCCAAACCTAAACCCTAAGCCCGACACCCTAAACCTATGTGAGGAAGCTGGACCTTAGGGGCTTTTTGGGAGCTTTATGGGGGGGCTTTTGGGGTCTTAGGGTTTGTAGCTCTTAGGGTTTTGGGGTTTGTAGGTTTAGGGTTTCGGATTTGAAGTGTTTTGGTTTTTGGGGTTGAGAACTTTGGGAGTTTTAGGGTTGTTTGGTTTTAGGGTTGGTTCTAATGTTTAGGGCATACGGGTTCCCAGAGCGAGGTGTCAGACCTCAAAGCCCTAAACCCCAAACCCAAAACCCTAATCCCAAAATCCTAAACCCTAAACCCTATGCCCGATGCCCTAAGCCCTAAGCCCTAAACCCTAAACTCTAAACCCTAAACCCTAAACCCTAAACCCTAAACCCTAAACCCTACCGACCTTCCAAGGTATCACGACGAAGTGCAGCATCTCCAGGTGCGACCTGGTGTGGACCTCCGGAGCCAAGCAAGCCGAGAGCCCAAGCCCCCGAAACCTTTCAGCAAGGGTTTAGGGTTTAGGGTTTAGGGTTTAGGGTTTCGGGTTTAGGGTTTCGGGTTTTAGGGTTTAGGGTTTAGGGTTTAGGGCCCCCGAAACCTTCAGCAAGGGGTCTAGGTAGGCCGTTTGGATGTAACCCCTAAACCCTATAAACCCTCAAACCCTGCAACTAAAGGCCTAAACCTCTAACTCCTAAACCCTGAAAACCCTAAAACTAAAACCCTAACTTCCCAGACCCTAAACCCTAAAACCCTAAAACCCCAAACCCTAAACCCTAAACCCTAAACCCTAAACCCTAAACCCTAAACCCTAAACCCTAAACCCTAAACCCTAAACCCTAAACCCTAAACCCTAAACCCTAAACCTACAGCCCCTAAAGCCCCCACCCTACAAGCCCCAAAGCCCTGGCAGTCGGAGTTCGAAGCCGCGGCCGCGCCGCCTCCTGGGGGCAAGGCGCGGGCTCTGAGACCCCTAAACCCTAGTCGGTCCATCTGGCCACCGGTAGTACCCTTATTCCCTTTTTGCGGGGTTTAGGTTCCCTTATAAACCCCTTTAAGCAAAAAAGGGCACCCCTTTTAAGCCTAGGTTACTGGGCAGCCTAGAAAGAACGAAACGATCACAAGAAAAGAAGATAAGGAAAAGGCGCTACATACCAAGACATAGATTAAAGACATGTAGTGCTGTAAGGAAAAGGAAAGACAACTATAAAGTAAATCAGTAGTTGACTATGCGAGAATACGAAATTCTTCAATCTGCAAACAAATACAAGGAGAAGATACTTAGAATTTCCACAAAGTGAAGAAAGTAGTATAATGTGATGAAAGTTCTAAACTTATAAAAGCATTTCCTAAAGATATCGCATCATCAGATAAAATAAGTGTATTAGCAAAAGTGAGTGCACAAGGATCTGGAAGATATAAAGGCTTCTCCAGGCCACATCCCTAAAGTTGGACAAGATAAGAAATAAATAGATGTTAGAGCTTCAGAAACTAGAAAGCCCTCAAAAATAAAAGAAAATATTCGATGAGACTTCATACGTTTCAAAGTGAATTCTCTTAATGAATCTCTAGGCCAAATATGAAAACTATAAATTAATCCAAATGAAAAGATGAGAAACAGAAGAAAACGTGTCTATGAGAAGTGACTTCCAGTCCAACAATCAGTCCCGGGTTTTACGGGGTTGACCCCTAAACCCTAAACCTTAAACCCTAAACCCTAAACCATCCTAAAGCCCACGCAAAGCCCAAAAACCCAACAAGGCCCTCAAACGACTAAACTACAGGAAAATCCCGCGTTATTTAAAGCTCCGCGGCAACGCCCTTAAATGTCCTAAGCCGCCAAAGCCCCTTAGATCTCTAAACTCCAAACCCCGGACCCCCCAACACTCCCCTAACACGCTGAAGCCTTGCAACAAAACCCTGAACCCAAAGACCCCAAAGACCACAAAGACCCCAAAGACCCCAAAGACCCAAAGACCCCCAAGACCCCAAAGACCCCAAAGACCCCAAAGACCCCAAAGACCACAAAGACCCCAAAGACCCCAAAGACCCCAAAGACCACAAAGACCCCAAAGACCCCAAAGACCCAAAGACCCCCAAGACCCCAAAGACCCCAAAGACCCCAAAGACCCCAAAGACCACAAAGACCCCAAAGACCCCAAAGACCCCAAAGACCACAAAGACCCCAAAGACCCCAAAGACCCAAAGACCCCAAAGACCCCAAAGACCCCAAAGACCCCAAAGACCCCAAAGACCCCAAAGACCCCAAAGACCCCAAAGACCCCCAAGACCCCCAAGACCCCAAGAGCGTCCAAGCCTTAAGGTAGAGCTCTGAGCCAGCGACTGGCACGCTGGAGGTCTCCCCGCGTGCCTCCGAAGAGCGTCGTTCATGTTAATTTGTTTTTAATATTCTTATGATGTTCATTATGATGATGATGATTATTGTTATTATTATTGTTGTTATAACTTTATGATTATGGTTGTTATGGTTATTATTAGTATTGGTATTTGCGTTGATGTTTGTTTCGTTGTTGCTTTTGGGCTTGGGTTTCAGGAGTTTTGTTTGGCGTTTATGACTTTAGGGGCTTGTGGGCTTATGGGTTTATGGGTTAGGGTTCATGCAGGATTCAAAGGTTTCAAGCAGTAAATTTTCGCAGGCCTATGAGGTGGAGAGCGCGCAGAGTTGTTTCGAGGTACATTCTGGACAGCCTGTGACTGGAGCTGACGGATGCACCTCCCGGGCACCGAAGCCTGACCTGTGGCGCCTCCCTCCGAGCGCCGGGTGGGGGGAGACGAGTCCCTCGCGCAGCTCGCGCCCAGCTTGGCACCCCGCGCAGGGAGCATGACCAGCTCTTGGCAAAAGGGTGCCTCCGTGATAGAAGGCTTAGGGGGAGTGCATGGGTATGAGGAGTGTTGGTGCTGGGAGCTTGAGACGGGTCAGAACTCGCTGCTCTCCTGTGCGCAGCTGTTGCAAGCCAACATAAGAGGATCGAAATGACATGCCTAAGCTTATAAATCGGGCTGCAGCCATGCAAGCTGAATTCAGCACTGAGCACCGCCGTCTACGATACAGAGACAGCTGTATCTTGACATGGATTCGAACAACCCCTAGTTTTTTTGCAAAGGGTGTTCCCCACTTAGAGGCAGACCAGACTATGTAGCCTCGCATGCCGATACTTGGACCGCCGATGCCATGGCGCCCATAAGCACAGTCACGTGACGCAGCCATGGCCATGTCAACAGGTAGCGTGGGGATGGTGTCATTGAGTGATTCTCTCTCCGGCCCTATTGACGATGTCCATACCCTCGTCACGTGCAAGGTGTAGAAGGTCGCACGTTTGACTCTGGTATCGGCTTGAACTCCTGCCATGCTTTCCATCAGCATGCTGCGTTAGGCAGAACACCTCGGCTTCCGCCCGAACGCCTCTCAACACATAAGAAGCTACGCATGCTCAGGGCACCTGCTGCCACCGCAGCTGGGGGTGCCCCCCGGCGCCCGGCGTCCGGACTCGCCCCGCGGCTTCCGGTACCCGGACTCGCCCCGAGGCTTCCGGTATCCGGACTCGCCCCGTGGCGCCCAGCGTCTCGACTCGCCCCCTCGGGGCTCGCCGGCAGCCCGCCTCAGTGAACCCGACCTCCGGGCCAAGGCACGACCTCGTGCGTATGGGGCAGTGTGGCAAGGAGCCATGGATAATTAGGCCAGGTTAATTTCGTGCTTGTTTATGGAGGGGCACAAGGTGAGTTGATGAGGGGTTGCAAGCCTTCCTGCCGAGCAATTATGGGGATCCCGGTCGTTGTTGTGGAGGCGACAGTGGAGCAGGGCGTGTGTCATGCACGGGGTTCGCCCTCACACACTGAAGAAAGCAAGGAAGACAGAGATCAAGAGACAGACACAGACTGAGACGGAGACTGAGACGGAGAGCGAGCGAGAGAGTGAGCGAGAGAGTGAGGGAGATGTAGCGTACGGAGCCTGAGGCGTGTTGAGAGGCGGGTCATGCTAATGCCAGTGTGCCAGGCTGACGTGGCCCTGCCCTCGCTGAGCAGGCGCGTGGAGGCCCCCAAGAAGATGATCGATCCCCCGGCAGCCGTGGAGCTGAGACCGCCCAGCCGCGAGCTGGGGGTGGCAGGGACGGCGGATGTGCTGCGGCGCTTGCGCCGCGACCACGGCCTCTTTGCGGAGCTGAGCCTGGGTGAGTTGGAGGACTACTTGATTGCTCAAGACCCCGCAAAAGACAACAACATTCTTCCCTAATTCTAAGGGTAACATAGGGATTATGATCTTAGATTGTTTTTTGGGGTTCTTAAGCAACTATCTTGGATTCTTTTTTGGGGGTTCTTCTAAGCAACGAGTAGAGGATTTGGCGGAGCTGATCTCACCTCTGGGCTTCCGGCGTGGCGAAGTCCTCTTCCTTCGAGGCGAGCCCGCCTCATGGCTGGGCTTGCTGCTGGCCGGGAAGGCCTCGGCTACTTGGGGGATACTTGGGAACATGTTTTGTTATATATATATATATATTGTATATATTATTATTATTTTTATATTTGGGGGGGGATACTGGGGGACTTGATTTTGATTTTTTTGGGGGGATACTTGGGAATCTTTTTTGAAATTCTTGGGTACTATAATGCCCTAAGAAGCAGCTAACATTAAGATTTTTTTGCTAGGGGTCTCAAGTTCAGTATAGGCTACCATTCCTCAGGGTGGCCAGGGCGGTGGCGAGATACGCCTGGGGGACCACCACCCTGGCGAGATCGTCGGCGGCGCCCGCGGGGCACTCTGGGAAAAGAGCCATGCCCGTCCCTACACCCTCAGGGCCTTGGAGGATGCTTAGGCCGAGCCGAGCAACAGCCCTAAACCCTAAACCCGAAACCCTAAACCCTGAACCCTGAACCCTGAACCCTGGTAGAGTTTAAGCGCGTGTAGTGTAGTGCCGGTTTAGAATCCCAGTTCATCAACTTCCCAAAGTTGAACCTGACTTAAGTTCCCCCTTCGGGCGCCGGACAAGTAAGGACGGCTGCATCGCAGTCCTGAGCTTTGATCAATTGGAAGCCGTGCGCCGCGCGCGGCCCGCTTTCCACCACTCGCTGCTGCGAGTGCTGCTAATGCAGCTTGCCGACTCATGCGGCTGTTTCTTCAGGGGTTGCCCCGTCTCGAATCGATTGAAGTGGAACCTGGCAAGCTTCACCGAACGGCGGGTTCTGGATTTTCTTGTGCGCTTAAGAGATGAAGGCAGGCTTCTGCCATGCGCGGACTACCATTCCCTACTGGCCTTGGCTTGCCGACTCCGTGTGACCCAGTGGCAGCCGCGAGTCAGCGTGCTGACTCGCGGCGAGCCGCTGGCAGGAGCACTGATCGTCTTAGACGGCAAGTTCACTGGCTTCCGGGATGCCGGGGGATCACCGTCCCTTTGTCATAGCGGGGCAACTTTTTTCCTTTTTTTTTTTTTTTTTACATTTTTCAGGGTACGAAACCCCTATAAGGCTTAAGGAATATAGAAATATACATACATATATATAACCACTACTATCCCAACCATGAACTAGGTCCCTGTGGTTTGATCCTGGGGATTGCGTCGGCCTCGAGTTCCTCCTTGGAGGCGTGCAGCCCTGCCCGATGGACATCTTCGCTGCCCGGCCTACTCTGGCTGCCTTGCTCCTTCCTTCAGATCCTTGGGGACGAAAGGAACCCTAAAGGGGGGGTTTAGGGTTTAGGGTTTAGGGTTTAGGGTTTAGGGTTTAGGGTTTAGGGTTTAGGGTACCCTCTGCTACTATATTCCTATTAAGGTTTTTGGACCATAAACCCTTTTGGGGTCCATGTGGTCCCCAAGGATATGGAGGACCTCCGAAGGGAGTATCCGTCCTTGGCCACGGAGATTCTTCAGGGCTTATTTAGCAACTTCGTAGCTGGACGAGTACACTTTACACTTTTTGGGATACTCTCATCCCCCTGTAGAACTGAAGGTGTGCACTTTTTTGGGGGCTACTTATGAACTCAGCAACTCAGGCAAGCTCTTCTCGGAACTGGCCGCGCCCCACCCCGAGCCTCTGCTTCTGCTGGCGGAAGCCGGCGAGAAAGTGCAGTTCCAGCCCAGTAGTTCGCCGATCTTTCCGGCGCCCCTGCGATTTCCGGGGAACCTCTCGCCCGAAGATGTGCCTATATCCTGCTTGGGAGTTACATGTTTTTTCTTTTTGTTCATTATAAAGCCCAAGAGGATATTAAACATATTATTTTTATTAAGGTGCTAAGGGGAGTATAGGTGCAGACGGCCGTGAAGCTGGCAGAAGCCACGGCCCCCACACCGCCGGGAGCTCGGCCTGCTGTTTGATCAGTTGCGCTGATCCAAGATGGGCTATTCTACCAGATACCCCCCCCTCCTTAAAAAGGCAATTTATCTATAGTGTTGATAATGGGGGTTATAAGGCCTAGCAGCCCACCCTCAACCCAAAACCCTAAACGCTAAACCCTAAACCCTAAACCCTAAACGCGAAACCCGAAACCCTAACCTTCCCGAAAAGACCTTACATCCATCAGGCGCTGGGTCAATTCTTCGCGCACCACCAAGGCGCGGGCTTTGCGCTCCCCTCCTAAAGGCCTTAGCAACAAGGTTCCTGGGCACTTATATGTAGGGTTACGGTTTAGGGTTTAGGGTTTTAGGTTTAGGGTTTAGAGTTTAGGGTTTAGGGTTTAGGGCTTAGGGTCTAGGGTTTAGGGTTTAAGTTTAGGGGTACGAATAGGTAGGGTCATACGTACGAAAAGTAAGGTTAGAACCATAGCTTCTCTTCTCGGCACATTACTTATGGGTACCCATGAGCCCCCAAGTAGCAAGAAGGATGGTTGCCCTAAATTACGGTCCTTTTTTTTTTTTGGGGGGGGGGGGGGGGGGGGGGGGCTCCTACTTATAGTACGGCACCCATATACTCAGGATCCCCCGCAAAAATTCAAGAGGACTACCCAGATGTCAGTTCGAACTCGAGATTCTAGATCCGCAAGAGTGAAGAACTTATGGAGCTTAGGCATAGCTTAAGCCTTCCCACCTGAGCAAATGTAGGTTACCTTGTATGCCTCATGGAATCTTCGAGTCGAGTTGAAGCACAGCTGTATGGTACTTCTAGCTGGACAACTACGATACTTTCCAAGGCTTGCAGACTCAGGCTGTGAGCGTGTGTCATGGAATCCAGCAGTTGCAAACAAAACAATGGCGAGGCTAGTACATACACCTACACATGGCACAATCCTACACGAGCAGGGTATTCACAGTACCTATACATATGTAACTGTACCCATGCTATTGTATGATAGGTTTGCGTAGAACTCTAGATTGGACCGTTGTGTGGGGTCTCGGGTATTGGGGTGTCGGATAGAGATATATAGATAGATATATATATATATATATATGCTTCCCCCCCCCCAGAGATCTACCCTTTTTTAATGCTTTTACCAGAATCCCTTCCGATCTAGTCCCTCGTAACAATAGCTGACCGATCCTGCACCAACCCAAGACACCGAACCGGCAATTAAGAGGGAAATAGTGAAAAGGTCTTTGCTCATAGTATTCTCGCGTCCCCGGGGCTTACAGTACATGATTTTTCCGCATCACCTTTTGCGCTCGAATACTTCCTAGTCTTATGGTTCGAGGATCTCCATTATCTGTATTTGATATGCAATACATATACCCTATATACATACATGCAGTGGGTACTTATTCTACTTTTCCTTTGCATTTCCACAGGAGGCGAGGCCTACAAACATAGGCAGAACTCTATGGGATTTACGGTTAGGATTTAGGCCTCAAGGCCTACAATATATAGGGGTATAAGGTGCTAATCCTATAGATTTTAGCGTTATAACCCTAAACTCTATATGCCTAAGGAAAACAGTAAAGTGGTTAAATCCCTGAGGGTTTGGGGTTATGTTTTTGCAATGCCCTGAACCTTCAACCCTAAACCTTTAACCCCTCATAGCGTTTAGGGTTGATAAACCCTGAAAAAACCGTAACCCTATAGGGCCCTATAGGGTTTAAGGCTTGACCTTAAACCTTTGACAACCTTATAGGGCTTAAAGTTTAATGCCTTAGCCTGATGTACCGAAGGTCTGGGCATTTATATCTTCAGCGTGATAACCCTACATCCTATATGCCTTAAGGCTTAAGGAAAACAGTAAAGGGGTCAAACCCCTGAGGGTTCTTCAGCGTTATAACCCTAAACCGTTTATGCTTTCAGCCTTAAGGAAAGCAGTAAAGGGTTAAATCCCTGAGGGTTCTTCAGCGTTATAACCCTAAACCCTATATGCTTTAAGGCTTAAGGATAACAGTAAAGGGGTTCAATCCCTGAGGGTTTAGGGTTGGGTTGTTGCAATGCCCTCTTAAACCCTGAACCTTGAACCCCTATAGGGTTAAAACCCTATAGGGCTACCCCGAATAGGGTAGACAAACTCTGCAAAAACCTAAACCTTTAAACCCCAGAGGCTTAAAGGTTTTGAACCTCAACCTTTAAACCTATAGCGTTTCAAGGTAAGCTATTCGGTTTAAATACCTAGCCCTACAGGGATTAAGGCTTAAACCAGTTTGAATGCCCAAACCTAGGTTTCAATCCCCAGACCTTAAACCTTTAAAAACCCTTATAGGGCTTCAAGGTTTCAATGCCTAAACCTGATGTACCCAAGGTCTGGGCATTTATACCTTCAGCGCCTGTGGGCTGAACACCCTTGAACCTTTTAGGCCCCTAGAGGGTTTAGGGTTCATGTTTTCATACCTATAAACCTTAAACCCTTGAGGTTTAAACTCTATGGGCTTAGCTTTAAATGACTAAATCTTGAACCCTAAGCCTTGAAACCTTAACCCTATAGGGTTTAAAGGTCGAGAGTTTAGGCTGAACTACCGGCTCAAGTTTGAATGCCTAAATCGTAAACCCTAAACCTTAACACCTTAACGCTATAGGGTTTAAAGGTTAAGGGTTTAGTTTTAATTGCCGGCTCAGGTTCTAATGCCTCAACCTGAAGCCCTAAACCTTCAAACCTTAGCCCTATGGGGTTCCGTGAGTATTGAACTTCAATCTAGAGTTTTAAGCTTCAAAACTCCGGGATCCAAGAATCAAGATTCAAGATTGCAGGAAAAGTTTCCACGGGATCTTGAATCCTGGAACCCGGAGTTTTGAAGTTCAACAATTGAAACGTTTCCGTTTCAATTGAAACGGAAACGGCCGGGATCCAAGATCCAAGATCTAAGATTTCCCAGGACTCTTGCTGAGGCATCTTGGAATCCGAGATCTCGAAAATCGGCCGTTTCAATTGAAACGTTTCCGTTTCAATTGAAACGGCCGGGATCCAAGATCCAAGATCCAAGATTTCCCAGGACTCTTGCCGAGGCATCTTGGAATCCTAAATCCAAAACCGGCCGTTTCAATTGAAACGGAAACGTTTCAATTGAAACGGGCAGAATCCAAGATATGGGATTCCAAGATGCCTCGGCAAGAGCCCTGGGAAATCTTGGATCTTGGATCTTGGGTCCCGGCCGTTTCAATTGAAACGGAAACGTTTCAATTGAAGCGGCCGGTTTTCGAGATCTAGGATTCCAAGATGCCTCGGCAAGAGTCCTGGGAAATCTTAGATCTTGGATCTTGGATCCCGGCCGTTTCAATTGAAACGGCCGGCTTTCGAAATCTTTGAAGAGAGTTCTGAATGGCGTCGTGGGCATATCATTGTGAGGCAGACGGATTTTATTGCATTGCGAAAATTCACTATGAAGCAGACGGATTTTGTTTCATTGTTGAAAAAAGGTGGGAAACGGTAGATCTTTGGGGGGGGTACCATATATATTTCTTGAAATGTTTTTATAACATGCAGACAGATGGATGCCAGATTCGAGAACCGAGACATGAGTCTTGGAGTCAAAAGTATGAGAATCGACACCCTTTGCCCAATGATCTGCGCCTCCTGAAGCCTCACAATTACTGCCATTTTCGTGGCAGCCGGGGACGGGAGAATCCTGGCGATAGGGGCAGACATACCCCTAGCTCTAGTCACCTTGGTCGAGACCTGGGCTAGAGGTTCGTGGGTACTTCTAGACAGGGTTCTGAGCTATCATGCTTTGCGCACTCTATAGCCAAAGTGCCCATGAATCCAAGTAGCCCCAACGTGACATAGCTATGTCGCCGGCGGAGTTCCCTAAAGCCTAAACCCTACACCCTAAACCCTAAACCCTAAACCCCAAACCCTAAACCCTAAACCCTAAACCGCAGTTACCTCTTGCCAGGTCCTCGAAGGCCAGGCAGCACGGGAAGATGCTGCAATCAGGCGGCCGGGCCGGCTTTGTAGGGATTACTTGGAGGTTCATGGGTACTTCGAACCCCAATTATACGGTTTAGGGTTTAGGGTTTAGGGCTATAACCCCAAGTATACGTCTAGGTAGGGTTCTACGCACCCTGGACAAGGGTATAGTGGATGGGTTTAAGAGGGGGCATGATGGGATCACCTCTTCCTAGCCCTAAACCCTAACCCTTAAACCTTAAACCCTAAACCCTAAACCCTAAACCCTAAACCCTAAACCCTGTTTACTGCAAGCTGGTTCAGGTTTTTCTGTTGCAGTTCGGCCATCTGACCCCAGAACTCCTAAACCCTGCAGCTCTTCATCCCCAAGGGCCCCTAAAAGCCCTCAAGCTTGCAATGCAGAACCCTAAACCGTGACCCTAAGCCCTGAACCTTCAACCCTAAACCCAAAGCCTTAGCCCTAAGCCCTAAACCCTAAACCCTAAACCCTAAACCCTAAACCATAAACCCTAAACCCTAAACCCTAAACCCCAAACCCTAAACCCTAAACCCTAAACCCTAGGCGCAAAAACCTCCCTCAACTTCCCTGAGCCCAAAGTGGTGCGCAGGCGCTTCATCGCGGACCCCCATGGCCTGACAGCATCGTGGGCAGAGCAGGACACTGCATTAGCCCTGCAAGGTCTGTAGGTCAGGGTTTAGGGTTTAGGTTTTAGGGTTTAGGGTTTAGGGTTAAGAGTTTAGGGTTTAGGCTTTCCTTAAATTTTAGGAGGCCGCCGTATACTAGTAGCCCCCAACAGACCCTACTTTGTGTAAGGAAGTGACCATGTTTCGGAGGAGTCCACGAAGGCGGAGTGGCTACTGGGCTCCTTCCTGACGCAGAAGCTGATGGCGCCCTCTGCCTTGTTGCTTTCCGTCACCTGACCTCCCGACCCCCAAAGCTCTAAGCTCCAAACCCCCAAATTAATCCCTAAACCCTAAACCCCTAAACCCCCCAAACCCCAAACCCTAAACCCTAAAGAACAAGCCCCAAACCCCAAACCCCAAGCCTTATACCCTAAACCCCAAGCCCTAAACCCTAAACATCCCTAAACCCCAAGCCTCAACCTAAACATGAAACCATAACAGGAAAGCCAGGGTGGCGCAGAGGGAAGAGCGAAGGCTCGAGAGGCCCCCGCCGATTGGACACATCCAAAGCTGGGACGTTCAAGGGCTTTGAGGGGGTGTAGGTTTAGGGTTTAGGGTTTAGGGTTTAGGGTTTAGGGTTCAGGGTTCAGGGTTCAGGGTTCAGGGTTCAGGGTTCAGGGTTCAGGGTTCAGGGCTTTTTCAGGTTTAGGGTTTACGGTTAGACTCCGAACCCTGAAAATATACCCCTCTACACGATACATTGTGATTACCTATACCCCATAGGCTTAGAAACCCTAAACCTAATCCCTAAACCCTAAACCTTCCCCGTAAACCTTAGAACCCCCTGAGCCACAACCCCAATCTCACGGTGGCTTTGGAGTCGTTGCTGAATGGCATTGCTTGCTGCGGTCCCGCAACCACCCGCATGCCAAGAGAGGTTTAGGGTTGAGGGCTGAGGGCTGAGGGCTGAGGGCTGAGGGCTGAGGCTGTAGACATCGCCCAAAGCCAGAACCTCGGAGCCTCAAACCCTGTACAGTAGTCAAAGCAACAGAGGGCCGGCCCTGAGCACAAGGCCCGGAACAACCCCGTTACCCAATTAAGCCTTCGAACCCTGAAGCCCCCGAAACCCTAGGAACCCTCAAGCCCGAGAGCCCTAAGACCCTAAGGCCCTGAAACCCAAAGCCCTAAAACCCGAAAAAGCCCCATAAACCCTAAACCCTAAACTAAGTGAGGGGTCGCTTCCGTCGAGCGACAGACCCCGAACGCTCGGCCGAGGGCCTTACAGCCCGAGCGCCCAAGCGAAAAGAGAAACGGAAAGGTGAGGGTTAAGCCTCACCGTCTGTCCTGGACAGGCCAACGGACATCGGCCTTTTTTACAACAACGTCAGTACTCGGCTAAGGGATGGCCGGCACCCAAACCACCTTTAGCGTAGCTAAAGTGCAACCCCAAAGCGTAACCCTTTGCCTCTGGACGTGGTTCAGGGTGCATCGGTGCACAAGAAAAAGTCCATAAACCCTAAACCCTAATAGAGTATACTTTGGGTGGCCGGGGTGGGTTGACGGGCAACGCGAGCGCGCGGCCCGGGGTGTTTCAGCGCGCGCCCTCCCCTGACACACCCAAACCCTGAACCCTGAACCCTGAACCCTAAACCCTAAACCCAAAACTGGCCCAAAACCCTAGTGCGGCACTAGGCCACGGTGGAGGCGGTCTTGGCCGCGAGCCGCCCGCCCGGCTCCCCCACCTCGCCAGTGGGGCGCCCAGACCATCACCTTAAAACGCCAGGTTCGCAAGGCATTCCATAGGGTTTAGGGTTTAGGGTTTAGGGTTGAGGGAATGAAGGATTGGGCACCTTAAATACCCCTATCTGAGCCAGCATTCACGCAGGTTTTAGGTTCAGGGTTTGGGGTTTAGGTTGAGGGTTGCTCTTTTTTCTGCGTGGTCCGTGTTTTTAGGGTTATCGGGCAGGGTTTGGGTGCCCTCCTGAGAACCAATGAGTCAAAGATGAGGTAGGGGACGCATTTAAAGATAATGGCTGTCTTTTTGAAAAGTAATGCGAACACATTTATAGATAAGTAAATAAATACATAAAATAGATGTGTATACATATACACATGCAGATATACATCATACTACAATTGGAAGGTGGGGGACATGTAGTCATCATAAGAAAAGTGAAAATAGTATAGAAGTCTACAATAGACTCTAACATGTGCGTATGTGTATATATAGATCTGCAGTTCTAATTCGGTTTAGTTAGGGGTAGTTGGGGCCCGGCTGGGGCCTCTTGGCTTTGTTTTCGCAGGCTTTTGCCCACTTGGAAGGGTTTAGAGGCTGGGTTTGAACCCTAAACCCGAAACCCTAAACCGGCAACCCTGAACACTAAACCCTAAACCTGGGTTTTGGGGGCCTCCAGGCCGACCCCTGGCCGCCAGTTTCTTCTTGGTATTGGGGAATCTCTTGGGGTTTTGGCTTTTGGGTTTATATAGGGTTCAGGGATGAGCTGAATGTGGCTTCTGCTTGCCATGCAAGTGTTGCAGGGAAGCCACATCAATTAGCATTGCTTTTGGGTTGTTTTGGCTGGCTCACTTGCAGTGATATTCTAGACACACAGAGCAACGACAGACAAGACAGGTGTCACAGCAGAGCGCTGCAGTGACTCAATCAGTGTCAAGATGCAGCATGTCTGTGATTGATTTCAAAGCAGCATTCTCCGGAGGCGGCGTCACTCTTTTGCAGCCTGCAAGTTGCAATGAGATCAGATGGAATCTCAAGTGTCATTCCCTTGACAAGTTTCACCTGACGTTGAAACAAAGTGCATGCCAACACTTCACCCACCATCCCCCAACATATCCAGTCACCCAACCCCGAAGGGTCCGCCTTCCCCCTTCAGACCGCTGCCCCCGTCCATGGGGGCTTCAGAGCAGTGTGCTTGAGCCGGGCAGCAGGGAGGGCAGGAGCACGTGAGGGTTTACTGTTAGGGTTAAGCCTACGTGCAAGGCCCTGTGCTGCAATATGATCCCCAGAAGCGCAAGGGACCAGAAGTTAGAGAATTTCCCTTTGTCATGGAAAGGTTTCCGCAGCTTGCTGTTGTCATGTGCCCCCCCCCCCCCCCCCCCTCTGACAGCGTTCCGAAGACCAGATGCTTCAAGTTCAAGCTCAGGCGCCCTAAGCCGAAACCCCCTAAGCCTTAAACCAGCCAGACTTTCTGTGGTCGCCTGTCCGCTACACACTAAGACACGCCAGCCGGGGGTGCTCACTTCTGATGGAAGGCCTCCCAACCCAAGTGCATGCGAGCCCTATCCGGGGGGGGGGGGGGGGGTCAGGGTTTAGGACTTAGGGTTTAATAGTAGATGGCCAGGTTAAGGCAGGTTTCACACATGATCACTTGAAGTGTCCAACAGGGGTATCTGTCGGAAGATATTGTCGGGTTTCTGCAGATGCGGTGCGAATACGATTTCGGGAAATATCTGATGGCCTCTCACAAGACCAAGTCGCACTGGAGGAACAAGATGAAATTTCAATACCATGCAGTGTTGTATACGATGAGAGTAGGACACTGTTTAGGCGTTTTGGGTCTCCAGTGCAGAAGAACCCTGGCAGTTTGAGGGTGCCCGAAGTCCTTTTCTAACCCGTAATCCTGAAATCCTGAGCCAGTCATGGGTTTAGGGTTTTGGGGGGCTTTGGAGCTTCCGGGTTGTTATACAGGGGGATTTCGGGGGTTTAAGGTTTTGGAGTTGTAGGGCTTCAGAGGATTCCGAGCACCTCGTACATTGTACTTTAAGCCCTGCAAAACCCTATGACCCCAAATCAACCCTAAAGCCTAAACCCTAAACCCTAAACCCTAAACCCTAAGCCCTAAACCCTAAACCCCTAGCTGCCAGAATGAAAGCTCAGCCAAGCTGCCCCTCTGGCATGCCCCCTCTGCCGAGCAGAGCTGCCGGCCCTGCTACAAAAGAAGCCTAACGGTTTAGGGTTTAGGGTTTAGGGTTTAGGGTTTAGGGTTTAGGGTTTAGGGTTTAGGGTTCAAAAGCCCAAAACCTTTTCTGGCAGCTAGGGGTTTTGGGTTTAGGGTTTTGGGTTTTGGGTTTAGGGTTTAGGGTTGGTAGGTGACCTGGGCAGTAATTAGTATACTAAACTACAAAATGTAGGTTTTTGGATTGTAACGGAAATCAAGCAATCTGCGTGAGCACCTCGATCCTGGAGGAAGCAGCCCGGCAGCGAACATCCTTCACCTCCATTCCTCAGTAACCTCAGTAGGCGACATTGACATGATGACAGTCACAGTCAACCCGCAACCACGAAAGCCCTTACACCCTAAAATATCCAAACCCCAAAACCCTCAAACCCCAAAGCCCTTAAGCTCTAAAACCCCAGAGGTTCACACAACCTGAACCCGAAGACTCGGGAACCCCTAAAGCCCTGAAACCCTAAACCCCAAACCTTAAAACCCCAAAAACCTCACAACATGAATCCGTAGACTCCTTCCGACAGGCAGCATCCGCTTGCTGCACTCGGTGGCTTTGAAGGTTTCGGTGCCGCCGTGGAGTCCAGGCAGGGGGCGCTCCTTGTTCGCCCAGGCAGAGTTCAGGATTTAGGGTTTAGGGTGGAAGGTTTTAGGGTATGAGCCCAAACCCTAAACCCTCAACCCTCAACCCTCAACCCTAAACCCTAAACCCCGGGCCCTAACACCTTGCCGTAGAGTTCACATGGACAGCGGTCACTTTCTCGGGGCCCTAAGCCTTAGAAGCCTGTAGGCCCTAAACCCTAAACTCTATCAGACACAAATCCTGTCAGACCGATATGCCCGTCTAAGCCCTAATCCCTATAAGCCCTATAACGCCTGGTAACCCTGTGCAATCCTGTGTACACCCTAAACCCTAAACCCTAAACCCTAAACCCTAAACCCTAAACCCTAAACCCTAAACCCTAAACCCTAAACCCTAAACCCTAAACCCTAAACCCCCTAAACCCTTTAAACCCCGAAACCCGAAAACCCAAATCCCTCTGAAGCCTCACACCTATATACACCCCAACCCCTAGAGAACCCCATGCAACCCTTACGTAGCCCCAAGCCCTACAGCCCCCGCAACCGAGCCCTAAAGCCGAAACCCGAAACCCTAAACCCTAAACCCTAAACCCTAAACCCTAAACCCTAAACGTGACCCGAAAAGCCCTACAGTCCCCAGAAGCGCGCAGGCTTGGGCTTAGCCCCGGCCGGTCCGAGCGCCCACGGAGGGGCGAAGCCCGTTCCCGAGAGCAGGGTGCCCAGGACGCGGCTTCCTTTAGGGTTGAGGGTTTAGGGTTCAGGGTTCAGGGCTTAGGGTTTAGGGTTTAGGGTTTAGGGTTTAGGGTTTAGGGTTTAGGGTTTAGGGTTTAGGGTTCAGGGTTCAGGGTTTAGGGTTCAGGGTTGAGAATTTTGGGAATGGCTTGTGTAGGCTTAGAAGTTTTGTGGGGTGTAGATAGGGTCAGCACATCCAGAGTTCAAGTTGCCTCAAGCTTATAGGGCTTTTGGGCTTAGACGGCTTTTTCATCGGCTGTTGCGGGTCTCGTAGGATACTTTGCTAGGGTTTCAGGCTTGTGGGGTTGGGTAATCAGGGATGAGTGCTTTTCGGGTAAGAGGGGCCCTAAACCCTAAACGCTAAACCCTAAACCCTAAACCAGAAACCGTAAACCCTAAACCCTAAACCCTAAACCCTAAACCCTAAACCCTAAACCCTAAACCCTAAACCCTAAACCCTAAACCCTAAACCCTAAACCCTAAACCCAAATCCAGGTCCAGCCCAAGCTCGCGGTCGCACTGGAAGGCCGACTCCGAGGGAGAGACGGCGGAGCTTAGGGCTTTGGGTTTAAGGGTTGGTTGGGAAGGTTTAGGTTGAGTTTAGGGTTTAGGGTTTTAGGGTTTAGGGTTTAGGGCTTACGGTTCAGGGTTTAGGGTTTAGGGTTTAGGGTTTGCTGTACTTTGGCGCAGAAGTGGTGAAGGTTGGGATGCATAGAAAGCTTCGTGAAATGCGACGAGCACCCATGGCCCGATTGTTGAGGGCCATCGAAATTTGTCACCCCACCCCACGCCGCCTCAGGCGGCAAAACCACCCTACCCTATTCCTTGTAAGGTTCAGGCCTAAACTCAAATCGATTGCCTACTTCCAGACCCTAAACCCTAAACCCTAAACCCTAAACCCTAAGCCCTAAGCCCTAAGCCCTAAACCCTAAACTTCGTCCGTCAAGTATTGCCAGCCATGGTCCAGGCCGGGTGGCAGGTGGTTTTAGGGGTGCTCGCAGCAATTGCCACAGACCTTGAACCCTCAACGCCTACGAGCCCAAAGCCCTTGACACCTTTGTAAAACCCTTTTCAGCCCTTCACCCTGAACCCTATGGGCTCATGGCTCATATAAAGCCCCAGAAGCCCTAAACTATGAACCATATGCCCCCAAAAATCCTCTGAACCCGCAACCGTGAACTCTGCAGGCCCTAGAAGCCCTCAAACCCCTGCAATTCGACCATGCACAGCCATTGAGCCCCCACATAAACCGCGCAGAAACCCCACAGCCGAGAAACACCCTGAACCCTACGCGAATTCCTTGTAATCGCCCCCCTAAACCCCCGAACGCCCCAAATTCCGTAAATCCGAAGTCCTAAACCCTAGGCCCTAGACCCTATGAAAACCCTGACTCCTAAACCCTAAACCCTAAACCCTATAAACCCTGACTCCTAAACCCTAAACCCTTTAGGGTTTTTAGACCTCCCTTTTCCAGGACGCCGGGCTCAAATCCTTGGGCGAAGCACGGGCTTCGCTGGGGGCTCGGCTCCACAAGTAGGCATGGCTAACCGGTAGGCCCTTGTGATATTTAATTGTCATTTCCCATTACTGGGTTTAAGAGGATCAGTTTCAGGAATATTTTTCAGAAGATTTTAAGGGCCATCCTAGGTAAACTCTTACTACTATTTTGATTCTGATGAGTATCATGAGTAGCATCGACACGTCTTCTTCTTCTTCTTTTGTTATACGTATATAAGTGGACATTCATACGTAGGTGTATCTGTGTATGTATGTATGTATGTATCTATGTATGAATGTATGAATGTATGAATGTATGAATGTATGAATGTATGTATGAATGTATGTATGTATGTATGTATGTATGTATGTATGTATGTATGTATTTATATATGTATTTATTTAAATATGTATTTATGTATGTATATTCCAATTTCAGCATGCATACATGCATATTGAAAGGTTTGATTGTCTTTTACTCATAAGCTTGCATATACATGTGCATGTTGAAAAACTTCTGCGCGCGCCTTCCTAGCCACGATCGAGTTTCTTCTTGCGGACTGCTCGGTCAGTTGTTTGAGCAAACAGAGATGAAACACCATGAGCTCCATGAGACCTGTTCAGATCCCGGCATGGAAAGCACTATAGGGCCTAGGTCCTTGCACAGCACCTTGCGCGTGAAAGTGCAGCAGTGTGCACCGTAACAGCGTGCGAACGGCTCACACAACACAAGACATGAAGTCCAGCAACAAAAGCTTGGCTATGTTTCCTTTGCGATGCCCATTCAGGAATGTAAGCTACGTGGGAAAATTAGTTTTCTTGTTCAAATTCTTATTGTTCTGTTGTTCCCCACCCTCGGAGTGGGGTTGTTAAACTAAGCTCTTCTCCTCGCCCGGTCTACTCCTCGCCCATCACCCGCATCCCACCCCAGAGTATCCCCAGAAATGCCTGGAGTATGGAGTGTATGGAGTGCCCAGCCCTAGAGTATCCCCAACAAATTCCCTGTAGTGTCCAGCGCCAAAATATCCCCAGAGAGGTACTGGAGTGCGCAACCTTTGAGTGTCCAGAGAATCCCTGCAGTGCCCAACCCAATAGTATCCCCAGAGAGTCTCCAGAGGTCCCTGGAGTGCCCAACCCCAGAGTGAGACAAACCCTGCGCCCTAACCCTAAACCTACAATTTGGCACTGGTCCCTGACCCTTAAGCCCCAAAACCCTAAGCCCCTAACCCTAAACCCGAAACCCGATCGAAACTGCTAAACCCCAAACTGAAAAAACCTAAACCGGATACGCTCGTTTACCAGGCGCCCAAGCTCCGCGCCACCTGGGCGCGCGGCGGGAGCCCAGTGGCCCACAAAGGTTCCAGGCAGGGTGGGTTTAGGGTTCAGGGTTTTGAGGTTTAGGGGTTGGGGTTTCGTGGCTGCGGGGTTTAGGGTGTAGGGGTTTGGGTTTAGAGGTTGTGGGCGTGGGGACTTCTGACATGAGGGATTTAGTGGTTTAGGGTGTTGGGGGTTTTAGCGGGGTAGAGATTCAGGAGTGCCGGAGTCAGGGGTTCAACAATGGTTTGGTTTGAGGCGTAGGGTTTAGGGGTGTAAGGGTTTAGGTGTGCTGGGGGGGGGGGGGGGGCAAGATGTTCATAGTACATAGCTGAATGAGTACACTCTACACTTTTTTGGGATACTCTAGCCTCCTATAGAACTGAAAGTGCACCCTTTTGGGGGGCTGATGAACTGAGCAACTAAGATGATGTAGGGTTTGCGATTCAGGGCGTTCGGGTTTCTGCATCTGCTGTCGTGTCGTTGTGCCTCCGTTTGTGCGGAAACTTTAGGTCTTCCCCCAAAAATGGAGCAGCCCTAGACCCCCTAAACCCTTTGAACCTCCTGAACATCCTAAACCCCCTGAACCGTAAACCCTAATCCCCAAACCCTAAACGCCTGAACCCCTTAAACCCCAAACCCTAGACCCTCAACCCCAAACCCTAAACCCCAAACCCTACCCCAACCCCTAAACCCCAAACCCGAAACCCCAAATCCTAAACCCCAAACCTGAAACCCCAAGCCCCAAACCCCAAACCCCTAAACCCTAAACCCTAGACTGCAAACCCGAACCCTGAACCCCAAACCCTAAACCCCCAACCCCAAACCCTAAACCCGAAACCCCAAACCCTAAACGCCAAACCCAAACCCTAAGCCCTAAACCCCAAACCCTAAACCCTAAACCCTAAACCCCAAACCCCAAACCCGAAACCCCAAACCCTAAACCCTAAACCCTAAACCCTAAATCCCAAGCCCCTGACCTTCGCCAGGAGGCGAGCAAGGCATCATGGACCTCTGGAGTGCACGCGGCGCAATGTGGGCGGTTTCCGGTTTCAGGGTTCAGGTTTCAGGTTTCAGGGTTGAGGGTTTAGGGTTTAGGGTTTAGGGTTTAGGGCGGTTGTAGGGTTGTGTGGGGTTCAGGGTTCAGGGTTCAGGGTTCAAGGTTTAGGGT
Source organism: Symbiodinium natans (assembly GCA_905221605.1). Classification (NCBI taxonomy): domain Eukaryota; class Dinophyceae; order Suessiales; family Symbiodiniaceae; genus Symbiodinium; species Symbiodinium natans. Next base: position 627,900 of record CAJNDS010002100.1, read on the forward strand.
TTAGGGTTTCGGCTTTAGGGCTTGTAGGGTTGGGGTCCTGCCCTAGCCCCGCAACCCTTGAAACCCTGAAGCCTAGGTGCTCCGCCGCCCTTCTTCAGCTGCCCCTTCTGCAGCAAGAGGGTCCAGGTACCCAAGAAGCCGGGTGCACAGAGAGCTGCCGTAAGAAGTCTAGGCAGGCCCTCGGAATTGCTCATCTTCCCGAGTTGCGCTTATGAGGCTTATTCAGGAAGATGTTTTTCAGAGGGTTTTAGAAGGAGGCCAACCGAGAAATTGCAGAGCTCAGACAGAATTCGGCTGTGAGGTTTGCTGCTTTGAGGCCTTATCGGTTCGGGTCTTACGGTTGCAAGGGTGTGTAAGGTTTAGGGTCTTTGGGCTCAGGGTTTTCCAGGGTTCAAGGTGCAAAGCCCTAAACCCTAAACCCTAAACCCTAAACCCACACAGGGTGTAGGCCTTCGGGAGTCAATATGGGTCATTCGACTACCGGAGCCCTTTGCATGACCTGCTGAGTCTCTGGCCATCGGATCCTGGGGCGTTGGCCTCGGGCGTCTGCTCTATCGATGTGTCAACGTATATTGCGTATGGATGTTTTTAATATATACATATGTATATATATATATATATGTATATATATATATGTATATATATGTATATATATATATATGTATGTATTGTAGCCCCGGAACATGCCGTTAGAACATAAGTGCACAAAGAGGTAAGCTTGCAGATGTGGATGCAGAAACAAGTACAAGCACAAGTACACACGCAAACATATAACTATGGACATACACATATATGCACGTGTATATATATATATATATACATATACATGTGTGTGCATGTGCCGTATTTAACTATTTACTTATTCACTTACGTCTGCATCCAGGCTTGTCCCGCACCAAACATAGTGGATGCTGAGGTTCTAGTGAAAACTGGACCCTCTGCGCGGAAAGGACAGTTGCTCGTGTTGGCAGCTCTCTCTCTCTCTCTCTCTCTCTCTCTCTCTCGAAGCCCCCTAAAGCCTAAACCCCTGAACCCTACACCCTAAACCCGTAACCCCAACCTCCGCCACCCCCCCCCCCCCCCCCCCCCCCCCCCAAACAAAAAACAAAAAAACAAGGACAAAACAAACACACAAATAAATTAGGGAAGGCGCGCCATGTGTCCGGACTCTGCCTTCGATGCGGATGTTCCACGCTTTCAAGGGCACGGCAGGGTCGATGTCATTCGCATGGAAGCTTGAAGAACTCGAAGAAGGACAACAATGTTTAATTCGCAATATCCCGGAGAATGGTGATCCAAACAAAGTTGTTCATGGCCATGCTATGCTGTACTCGTTTTTCGGTTAGTTGATGTACGACTTGTCTTGCACAGAAATGGGCGACGCGGATATCAGTGGCAACATTGCTAGGTCGGTAGCACATCCAATCCAAAACGCTTTCGCTTCACAGCCGCAATGTCGGACTATGACTACGATGATGAAATGTCAGATGAATCTGGCGGTCCCTTCGACGACGATGAGCCGTATGGAGGTGTGTTTGATGACTACCTGGACGGCGAAAGCTCTGTAAGCGCCAAAGACTTCAGAGACTTCAAAGGCAGGCCGATGCCCACCTTTGAAAAAGAAGTCAAGAAGCGTGGTTTCGAGAGGTTCGTGGTGGACATGCTTCGTGGTAGCCCAGTGGGTACCCTTTTCCCTCTTATTGGTTCAAGGTTTACTTGTTAAGTAACCAGCCCCAACAAGGGTACCCTTCATTACAATCCCTAAACCCTAAACCCTAAACCGTACCCCCTAAACCCTAAACCCTAAACCCTAAACCGCAAACCCTAAACCCTAACCCCTAAACCCTGAACCCCAAACCCTAAACCCTAAACCCTAAACCCTAAACCCCCTTATTCTAATCTGGTTGCTGGTTACTACCAAGGCTTCAGAGCCAGAGCTGGGAAAGCGAGCCGGACTACGAGATGCACATGCTCAGGCAAGCGGAGCGCCACTTGGCAGCCCACTTGGTACGCGCTTTTGCCCCCTTCTTGCTGTCCCTATGGAATCCCTTAAAGGGTATACTAGGGTTTAGGGTTTAGGGTTAATATGCAGGGCCCTAATTCCCTCATTCCCTGCTAACCAACAGTGAGTTTTCGGGGTTCTGGGTTCCCTTATCAAGTAAGGAGCCCAAACAAGGGTGTACCCTTTAGTTTTTTGGGGGGGTTCTGGGTTCCTCTACAAAGTAGCCAATCCCCAAAAGAAAGGGTATCCTTACTATAAGATGGTTACTCGGCTACCAAGGCTACATGAGAAGCCACCCAAGCAAAGTGAACTTGTCCAAGGTCGTGAAGGGGGAGTTCAACTTCTCGGGAAGCTTCACGGCTCCTGCTTTCCACTGGTTCTTAAGCTTCTCGGGGCGTCTTTAAGTCTGTGGGTAGTTGGTTTTCTGCTTTTGCTTCCAGCTCTGTAGCTGAGCAGAGCAGCAACAGTTCTAGGGCAAAAACTCTACATCCCTCCCCCCCCCCCCCCCCCCCCCCAAAACTCCAGAGTTCTTTCAGCCAGATGGGACTCCCAAAATTCCAACTGAGGCTGTGGGTGGCTGTCAGGCTTGAATCCTCTGAGGCACCCAAAAGTGACGTCAAAGGTGATTAATGCTCTGGACAACAAGGGGAACAGCGCGCTTTACTACTGCCACGACGAGCACTACGAACAAGGCTGGATCTTTGGCCAGGATATCATGAAGCAGCTCATCAGTGATGAGAGATTCTGTGCAGTCGACTTTCCTCTGATGCCCACATATGGCGGAGGCCAAGATCCCTTGCACTTGCCTGGCAGAAAAGTCTTGGCGCTGCTGAAGCGCAACCTGGCACTTCCCAAGAGGCAAGCTGCCAAGAAGCTACGAGCAACGGTCAACTCCATCCGAGAGGGCTGCAGTTTGCTGCACATGGTCTGTGACGGGATCCTCATCGAGCCCACGAGATGCGTGGTGGAGATTCACGCGGCCTTGACTGGAGAACATGTTGCGAGTCTGCCGGCGAGTGGTGATGAGGTGGTGGGCAGCTTAGAAAGCAAACTAAACCTGAGCAAAAAACGAGTGAAGCATGGGCCTGTGAAGTTCGTCAACTCGAAAGGAGCCGTGCTAGAGCACAGCGACATGATTGAAACCATCAACGCCAAAAGTCCCAGCCCTAGGACCGCACGGTCCTCCGAGGAGGGTGGCCATCCTGTGCAGGTCTACACGGCCACCGTTCGTTCTGACGATTCCGGTAGCATTGCTGCGTCGCTGGTCAGACTCATCCGGTCTCATCCCGAGTTCAAGCGCATAAATCACGTAGCCTGCGAAGATGAAAGAGGGGGCTTTGGCAACCAAAGTTCTCATCATGTCCAGCGAGAGACGTGTCTCAGAGCCGTCCTACGAAAGGTTCACAATCCTGCGCGTGCCAAGGTTGTCCAGGAGCTTTTGAAGAGACATCCAAGTGGTGACAGGAGTCGCGATTTTCAAGTCACAGATGCAGATGTTCTTGCTGCCCTTGCAGAAGACAATGGGTATCCGTCAAAGATCGTGGAAGACATCCGCAAGCGAGGTCAAGAACCTCCCCCTTTGAAGAAGCCAGCTGCAGGAGCAAAGTCTGCCATGAAAAGGCCAGCGCGCAAGAGTTCCAAGGTCAAGCCATCCATCGCAAAGAAGCCAGCTGGAACCAGAATGGCCCGAGCCACCGGCAAGAGGTGACAGAATCCACAGGCTCTGCAATGCCAGTCTTTTGGTGCAGACACAGCTTGCAATCGCCAGTGGCTTGCAGGACTGGGTCTCCGCCCCTCTTATCTGTGGGAGGCAGCGACAGAACCGCTCGGCAAAGAGGGATCGGAAGGTGTGGTGGCATTAGATGGTTACCTAGGACCCAGGGTAGGCCCTTATTCTGTTTTTTTTTGAGGTTCAGGTTCCCTTATAAGCCCCTTGAAACCAAAAAAGGGCACCCTTTCACTCCTGGGCTACTCTTGGGTCGACTTGCCGTCCTGGGCCATGTCCCCTAAGCCATGAATCGAGCAATTGAGACACAGTCTTTCCTGGCAAGTTCCTGCCCCCCCTTCGACACGCAGGGTTTTCCAGGTCCTGCAACCTAGTTACCAATTGGGCCCTTAACAATTAGAAAATAGGGTCCTGGGTTTAGGGTTTAGGGTTTAGGGTCTGGGGTCTAGGGTCATGGGAGGGGGGGCGGGCATTATGGTACAACATAACTACATATGGGGACGATAAGGAAACCATATGCGGTACTTATTCTGACTCTCTATAGCAACCCTCAAAGCCGCAACCACGGAACCCGGCCGCCTCGAGACAGGATTGCCAGTCATGACAGTTCGTCGGTAAACCCTAAACCCTAAACCCTAAACTCTCACGTTACTTCAAGTGCCTATTGAGGACCGTTAGTGTGAGGGGTAACATCCCCACCCAAAGCCCTCAACCCCAATTCAACCCTAGAACCAATCGCTTCCCTAAACCCTAAACCCCAAACCCTAAACCCTAAACCCTAAACCCCAAACCCTAAACCCTAAACCCTAAACCCTAAACCCTAGAACCCTTGCGTAGGAGACGATGGGGGCTTTCACCCGCAGCGGAGGAAGATCGCCCGGGTGCGCCCTGTGGCCTGTCATTCAGGGTTCGCCCCGGATTTTCGTGCGTTCTGCGCTCCGGTGGCTTAGGGTTTAGGGTTTAGGGTTTAGGGTTTAGGGTTTAGGGTTTAGGGTTTAGGGTTTAGGGTTTACGGTTTCGGGTAGTTGGAGGCATTCAGGCTCGAGGTTCGGAGGAGTCTGTCGCCGGCGATAAAGTCGAGATGAAGACACTATCCTTGTCCTGTAGCCCAAGCCTTTTTTCCTAACTTCAGTGCAGGGAGAAGCCCTCATCCAATGCATCCCCCCTTGTGCTGAGGGTTTGCCTCCCGCTCCGTTTGTCTACCATCTTATGGGAGTTCTACCTACTCATTTTTAGGGGTAGTTAGTTGGTACTGCCAAGCAACCGCAGGCTGGGATGCTCCCCTTGATACTAACTGTCCTTAATAGGGAGTTTTAGTACCCGGAACATCCCAAACCGTAGGTAAATAGAGTTGCAGCCCAAGAGCCCGAAGCCCTAAAGGGGCATCCGCAAGAGCGTTGTTCTGCCAGGTGGTGAGCTCCACCTACCGCCACGGCAACCGAGCCGACTTCTACATAGGCGCTCGGATGCGCACCGAGGTTCTTGAAGGGCTTTTGAAGAGTCCCTGAACCCTAGAGAAGCCCCAAACCCAAAAAGGAGGTTCTTCAAGGGCTTATAGGGTCCCCAAAACCCTAGAAAAGCCCTAAACCCAAAAAAGGCTTTTGGGTCCCAAGACCCTACATGAGCCCAAAACCCGAAAACCCTGAAGATGTTCTCGCGCAGATGGCCGCAAAGTGCCACTGGAGTCCGGACGCTGGCAGCTCCACGAAGCGCAGAGGCCCCTCTGCTGGGTTTAGGGTTTAGGGTTTAGGGTTTAGGGTTTAGGGTTTAGGTTGGTTTTAGGGTGCGGGGTTTGGGGTTTAGGGTGCGGGATTTAGGGATCTGGGGTTTGTAGGTTCTAGGGATCTAGGGTTTGGTCTAGGGTTTAGGGGTTTTGGGGATGTAGGGTTGCCCCCTAAACCCTAAACCCTAAACAGTTTAAAAAAACAAAAAACCTAAACAACCCTAAAAATTAGGAATGAAGGAGTCTGTGACGGGAGCCTTTTGTTCGGCCAGCCGTGGTTTAGTTAAAGTGCCCCTACCCAAAGTACGGCCAAAAAGACGGCTTCATCAAAGGGTATCTTATGAACAATCACATATATACCAAAATGTAGTGACAATAACCAGAAGAACCAGCAACAGTGAGAAGAATCACGATAATGACAACAGTAACAATCACAACAAGAATAACAATAGTTTCAAGATAACAAGAATGTCAAGAAGAACAACCATATCAAGAAGAACAATCATAGCAAGAATAACAGTTTTGACAAGAATGCCAAGTATCACAATAGTAACAGTACCAACGATAGCAATAACAATGCTCATAACAAAAAACAAGAACACCAACCACAACAACAAAAAACAACAAAAACAACAAAAACAACAAAAAGTTGCAACAATAAAAAAGGCAAAAAACCACCCAAACTCATCAAAATGAGCATAGCTCCGCGGCCATAGAGCCCCTCTTTTCCTCTGGTACAGGCGGGGTTTCAACATCGTCACCCTGGACCCGGACTCCCAGCAGATCCTCTCGGCCATGCCCCGTTGGCCGAGTTTCGAGCCGAAGGGGTGACGCTTAAGATTACTCTTATCATTGTTGTTATGATTATGGTTATTGTTCTTGTTGTTCTTGTTGTTCTTGTTGTTCTTGTTGTTCTTGTTGTTCTTGTTGTTATTGTTGTTCTTGTTGTTCTTGTTGTTCTTGTTGTTCTTATTGTTCTTATTGTTCTTATTGTTCTAACTGTTATGGTTGTCACTACTGTTATTAATGTTATTCTTGTTATTCTTGTTAGTATTCTCACGATATCATTATAGTATAACTAGTCACCATTTTCATTATATTAGAGATTTTATAATTAGTCTTATTCTCATTCTATTACTGTCTCAGTTTTCATCATATCATTATTGCTATTAACATTAAGATTGTATTATTAGGATGTAGGGTTATCAGCTTTTTCAGGGACTTTTCAGGTCTTTTTCAGGGCTTCAGGGATTTCGGATTGTCTAGGGATTTTAAGGGCTTTAGGGTCTTTAGGAGCCAAGATCTTAACGGATTGAAGGTTCAGGGTTTAAGGTTCAAGGGGGAAGACGCCTTTCTCGCCCAAGTTGCCGTGTTGGTAGTCGGTGGGGAAGTTGAAATCAATTGCCGGAAGCTTCCATGTACTTTGCGAACTGACCAGAGACTGTAATTTCGGCAGTAGGTGTGCAATCACTTCTCCTGTTGCCGTCTTTTTCCCTAAGCCCGAAACCCTAACCTCTAAGCCCTAAACCCTAAACCCTAAACCTGTAAGCTTGCTTTCCCCTCCCTGGTGGAGGTCCTATGACACAGCTTCCGGTGGCAACGTTGCTTCAGCCTCGGTCGGGATCAGCCTTCACCAGCTCTGGTCATGTGGGCTGTTCGAGGAAATGTCTGGTAGATAGTATATAGTATATAATAGTATATGGTATATATACAATCGTATATAGTATATCGTATATAGCATATAGTATATAGTATATAGTATGTAGGATATAGTTATATTAGTTTATGATTGTATTCTTGTATGAACTTCTTGTATAGAGTGTAAAAGTACATATGACAACAAGCACCGCCAGAAAGGGAAAAAGTTCGACAACCGACTTGATGCTCAGTGCCCCAAACCCTAAACCCGAAACCCGAAACCCTAAACCGCCTTCCTGAGGCGGTCAGCCAGATGGCTGCAGATCTCAACGCGCTTCCCGAGGCGCACGGAGCCATTGTGCTTGGCTTAGGGTTTAGGGGATTAGGGTTTGGGGTTAAGGGGGTAGGGGTTTAGGGGTTAGGGTTTAGGGTTTAGTGTTTAGAATTAAGGGTCTTAACCCTTTCAGTCACATCCAGACACTGCGAGGTTGTGTACAGGGGCGACATCGAAGTCGCTGAAGCTCAAAAAGCCCAGTACAAACCTAAATTCCCAACCCTCAAGCCGCAAACCCCAAACCCCTAAGCCCTTAAACCCGAAAGCCTTAAAACTCAAACCCTAAAACCCTAAATCTCTTTAGACCCAAAACCCCAAACCCTCAAGCCCCCAAAGCCGTGAAATCCCGAAAACCCCTAACCTCTATTCACACTAAGGCCCTCAGCCCTGATCGTGCTCCCAAACCCTAACCCTAAACCCTAAACCCTAAACCCTCAACCCTCAACCCTCAACCCTCAACCCTCAACCCTCAACCCTCAACCCTCAACCCTCAACCCTCAACCCCAAACCCTCAACCCCAAACCCCAAACCTCAAACCCCAAACCCCAAACCCTAAACCCCAAACCCCAAACCCCAAACCCCAAACCCTAAACCCTAAACCCTAAACCCTAAACCCTAAACCCTGTCCTCAGGGCCGGGTTGTGCTCGTGGCCATCCGTGGCTCCGGGCTCCAGGCGCTAAGTGGCGCGGCAAGGGGCCTCAGCCAGGGTTTAGGGTTTAGGGTTTAGGGTTTAGGGTTTAGGGTTTCGGGTTTAGGGTTTGGGGATCAACCCCAAACTACCCTTTAACCATAATAGTAGGGTATAGAACTTGCCTTTGTTGAAGGGTAGTTGGGGGGTGCAGGAGAGCTTCCGGGTTGTTTGGGTTTTTTTGTTGGGTTGAGGGTTCCGGGTTTTAGGGGTTCGAGGTTTAGGGTGTAGGGCTCAGGGTGGGTTTTGGATTTAGGATGTCGGGCTTAGGGTTCAGGATCTGTTGGGTTTCGGGGCTTGGGGGTTTGGGGCTTGTGGCTTCGGACTATGGGGTTCAGGGCGTGTAGGGTTTTAGGGCTTAGGGCCGTGGGGTTTAGGGTTTAGGGCTTCGGGTTTAGGATTTCAGGGTTTAGGGCTGTGGTGATTAGGGTTTAGGGCGCAGGATTTCAGGGTTTAGGGCGGGGGGCTTGGGGCCTTACCTTCAATGTAGGAGCTCCCAGGTGAGTAGGATCCTGGGATGTTTCCCCTAATACATAACAGTCCTTATTCGTAACTTGTTAGGGATTTTTTCATAGGGGGTACGATAATCCCAATTAAGGACTGTTAGTCTAAGTAGTATCAGGGGGAACATCCCAACACTCAACCCCAAAATCCAAAGCTTTGAGGTCTGCAACCTGCTTGTTTGTCATCGTGGGTAAAGCTCTTGGTGTTTAGCCTGATGGTGAGGCTAGGGCTGCGGTGTACTTTCTTATTTCTGGAAGCAACGCATTGCCTTTTTGCTATTGCGTGGAATGCTGGCCCCTCAGCCCTCATCCCTTAGTCCTAAACCCTAACCCGGTGAAGGGTGTTGCAGATTGCTTGGAGCCATGTACAGTGCAGCCTCGGTTGAGAGCGAGGCCCTTCGAGCACTGCGTCGTGTCCCCTGCTCAGATGTGCTGCGTTGCGAAGTTTCATCTGCCATTTCAGAAGGGATTGTCCTCAACATGGGTCCCTTTTGGAGGTCGGTGTAGTACGAGTCCCATTCTGACAAGTGAACCCTAAATATCAACGATGTGCCCTGATAGTCCTAGCAGAAATACTAGAACGAGACATGCCCTCACATCAGAACAGCCCAATTGCTGCTTAACCCCCAAACCCTAGCCCCCAACCCTAAACCCTAAACCCTAAACCCTACACCCTACACCCTACACCCTAAACCCTAAACCCTAAACCCTAAACCCTAAACCCTAAACCCTAAACCCTAAACCCCACGTCTGGCTGGCGCAGGTGGGCGCGACGTCTGCCGTGTCAGGTGGCAGGTCGCAGGAGGGCTACGTTCTCATTGGCATCAAGGGAGGCCCGGGCACCCTGCGAAGTGCGCTCTTGCTGAAGACAATCAGGAAAACAAGGAACCCATGTAAAAAACACACACACACACATATATATATATATATATATATGGTCACCCCCCCCCATGATCTAGGTTTTGCTTTGTCCCTATAAAAACCCTCGTAAATACCGATTAAAATGACATGCTGGCTATGCTAGGCGATGTCCTGTTTTTGCACGTCTAGTCCTATGCGAGAAAACATCTAAATAGTGAAAAACGCGTGTGTTTAGCACTACTTCCACATCACCACATAAAAAAAAACACCCAAAAAACACATGAAAATGCAATTTGGTAAACATGTCTATGAATTATTTGCATAGGACAGGCTTATAAACACAGAATTGTATGCAAAAAACACTTCTTTTTTGCAGAATTTGCAAAATTTGACACAAATCCAAAAATCCAAAAATCCAAAAATTCAAAACCATGGAGCCGGGAGGCCGCCTTTTTTGGATTTTTTGGTTTTCTCGAGGTTTTTTTGGTTTTTTTTGGAAAAATCCAAAAAAAACCATGTGTTTTTTTGGATTTTACTTGCTCCTGGCCTCAAAAACCTAAAAAACACATGGTTTTTTTTTGGATTTTGAGTGAAAATCCAAAAAAACCCTCGTGTTTTTTTGGATTTCAGGTGCTCCTGGTCTCAGAAACTAAAAAAACACATGGGTTTTTTTGGGTTTTCACTCAAAATCCAAAAAAAACCATGTGTTTTTTAGGTTTTTGAGGCCAGGAGCAAGTAAAATCCAAAAAAACACATGGTTTTTTTTGGATTTTTCCAAAAAAAACCAAAAAAACTCGAGAAAACCAAACAATCCAAAAAAGGCGGCCTCCCGGCTCCATGGTTTTGAGTTTTTGGATTTTTGGATTTTTGGATTTTTTTTAGCAAATTTAGCAAATTTTGCAAACAAAATGCTTTTCTTGCATAAAGAATGTGTATTGTTATAAGTTGGTTATTCTAACGTGACTGCCTTGCACACCCACAGAGAAAAACACACAAACACACCCACCATTTCGTTGTTATTTCAATTCAGCCTGTTCGGTATGCAGGGCGTAGCGCTAACATGTAAAGTTCCATTAGATTAAATTACGAATGAGGCTTAGAAGAGGATGTCTTGGGATGTGGCGTCTCAATATAAAAAGTAATATAGAATGAAATAGAGAGGGTTCCTTAGGGCGTGTTTCTGAAGATGTGGACCTGCAATTCAAAAGTCTAATTGTACTTCAAAAAGAGTGGGGCTTCGAAGAGGATGTCTTGGGGTGTGGCCTCTTAATTTAAACGTCTATTTAAGTGGAATCACAAACGAAGTCCAGATGAGGATTTCTTAGGGTGTGGTGTTTTAGTGCAAACCTCAAATTACATTTCATTACGACGCGGGGCCAGAGGAGACTTTCACAGGGTGTGGTCGGTAAAATAGAATTCCAAAGAGGGAGGCTTAGAAGAGCGTGGCCTCTTAATTGTTTTACTTGGTTTGGTTTTACGAACGAAGCTGTGGCTTTATCATACACAGGTCTTAGGGTGTGGCCTTTGAAATTCTGTCTAAAGGGGTGTGGCCTCTAAACTTAAAAGTTCAATTTATGTGGAATTACAAACGAGTCCAGATGAGGATTTCTTAGGGTGTGGCGTTTTAATACAAACCTCAAATACCATTTTATTACGAAGCGAGGCCAGGGGAGAATTTCATAGGGTGTGGTCTGCAAAATAAAATTCGAAATAGGTAGGAACCAATGAAGCTTAGAAGAGGATGTCTTGGGGCGGGGCCTCTTAATTTATTTGCTTGACTTGGGTTTAATTACTAACGAAGCTATGGCTTTATCATACACAAGTCTATGGACATTTCACTAATAGGCCCCAGAAGAGGATTTCATAGAGTGTGGCGGTTAAATATGGAATTGTAAGTACATTCAAATACGATACGAATGGGGGCTCATGATAAAAAAATTCTGTGCAAGAGTTACATACGAACCTAGCCTAGGTCAGAACTTCTTAGGGTGTGGGCTTCTTACCTAGAATTATAAACTTCTTATGAGATTCTGTTACGAACAGGCCCCAGAATGGTGTGGCATTTTTAATACAAGCATCTAGGCAAATCGAAAATAAGTCTAATTACAAACGAATGTCTAATGAGTATTCTTGGGGTGTGGCTTTGAAATACAGACTTCTAATTAATCTTCATTACAAATAAGGGCCAGAAAGGGATTTCATAGGGTGTGGTCTGCAATATAAAATTCTAACTCGGCTTCATTGCGAGGGATGTCCTTGGGCTGGCCTCTGAATATACACTTGCTTTACTTGGGTTCAATTACGAACGAAGCCCAGAAGAGGATTTCTTAGGGTGTGGGTTTACAATATGAAATCAAATTGCATTTCATGTCGAATGGAGCCAGAGGAAGATTTCATTGGGTGTGGGAAGAACAAAAAGATTCTAAATAGGTATTAACCAATGAGGCTTAGAAAAGGATGTCTTGGGGCTGGGCCTCTTAGCATGTTTTTTAACTTGGGTTAATTACGAACAAAGCTGTGGCTTTATCAGACACAAGTCTACTGAAATTTCATTAAGAGGGCCCAGAAGAGGACTTCATAGGGTGTGGCCTTTAAGGATAGAATTCTTTCCTAGGGTGTGGGCTTCTTATATAGAAGCACTTTCTCAATAAACTAGGAAGGAAGCCCAGATGAGGATTTCTGAGGCTGTAACCTCTGCATATAAAGTTCTTGTGAGATTTTGTTACGGGCAGGCAGGCCCCAGAAGAGGATTTCATAGGGTGCGGCTTTTAATTGGCAAATTTAGATTTCTAAATAAATTTTACTACGAATGAGGCCAGTGGCCTTTTAATTTTCATTCCGAATTAGGTTTAAATCTCGTTTCGATGGGCCCGAAAGGCCTTCCGACCTAGATCATGGGGGGGGGGTGAGCATATATATATATATGTATCTGTATGTGTATATGTATATGAATATATGTATATATGCATATATGCAAATATATATATACACACACATATACATTAGTTATATTACCGTATGTGTGTATTACAGTATGAAGAACTCTATGAGGCCCGAACCATTAGTCCGAAACTTTCCCCTCTTTCGCTGGCTCCGAGTTTTCAGGAGACGCCGTTGCGGAGCGGCGTGGGCACCACGTCGAGGTGGAGGGGAAGCTTCCCCGACCTCCATGGCAGGAGTCGCGGATGCCTTGGGTTTAGGGTTCTTGTGGTTTAGGGTTCTTGTGGTTTGGGGTTTAGGGTTTTTGTGGTTTGGGGTTTAGGGTTTGGGGTTTAGGGTTTGTACTTGAAGTTTTGCTTCAAGGTTCGAGTTCAGGGATCCCCTCCGCCCACCTTGGGTAGATTCCCTTTCAATCCCCCTCAGGCAAGCACAACAAGGTTTTGTAGGTAGGCCCCTGGGACATTGTATATTTTACCTTATTGGGTCTAAGAGGATCATCATCAGGAATATCTTTCAGGGGGTTTCAAGAGGCATCCTAGTTTTCTTTCCTTTCCTAGGTTGCTTTGGGTGCCGAGATCTGTGGCAGCGCAGGGGAAAGCCCTATACAATGGAACCCTTACAAGCCCCCAAACCCTCGGCCCTAAACCCCTGTAAACCCTGATCAACCCTGATCAACCATTGTAGACTCTTATGAACCCTTGTAAACCCCTATGCCCTAAACTACTAAACCCTACCCCTAAACCGCAAACCCTTATGAACCCTACAGGGTGGGGCCCCCTTACTATACTAACTGTAGTTAAGGGACTTATAACCTAACTTAGGGTCCTTATAACCCAATTTAGGGCCCTTATAACTCTACTTATAACTAGGGGGCCCCACCCTGTAAACGACCTGCGGCCACGGTGCTCAAGCCGGCTTTGTTGCGGAGGTGTTGCTCAATCGACCCGACGGTCCGCCAACACTGTACCCGTCAAGTAAGCTTCGGATCGTGTTTCAGAGGGTTTAGGGTTTAGGGTTTAGGGTTTGGGGTTTAGGGTTTAGGGTTTAGGGTTTAGGGTTTAGGGTTTAGGGTTGGAACTTGGAAGGTAAGGAATAGACCTTAATCCGTGACAAGGCTTATATACCAAGAACACAAGGTCTTTTCCCGAAGGGGTGATGGGCTTCCCTATGCCCCACGCTACATAAGCCTTATGCAAGCCTTCAAACCCTCGACCCTAAACTTAGTTACTTACTGAGTGAGTACACTTCACACTTGCTGGTATAACTACAATCCCCCATAGAACTGAAAGTCTACACTTCTGGGGGTGGCTTATGAACTCAGCAACTAAGTAAGCCCTACACAAGACCCTAAGACCCTAAACATCGAAGTCCGCGCCATGCTCACGACGCCCTACAAAGCCTTGGCGGATGGCGAGAGCGAAAGGGGCGCGGTGGACCCCTCGTATGTCCCGACAGCCTGGTGCTCAGGGAAAGCCTGCGTAGCTGCGTAAGGGTTTAGGGTTTAGGGTTGAGGGTTGAGGGTTGAGGGTTGAGGGTTGAGGGTTGAGGGGAATCCGCCAAAAGCCGCTGATCAGATGGCTCCCTCATCAGATATGGAATTGTACAATGCGGGACTAAGCATAGAATATCCCTGACAGGGCAGGTGGCACCTACGCCAGGTATGTGGGTGGGGTTGCTACTTGGACGTTCCTAGGTACCTATAGGTAGGGCTACAAGTAGGGTAACGATGGTTATAACTTGAATGAAACTCTAAACCCTAAACCCCAAACCCCAAACGCCAAACCCCAAGCCCTAAACCCGAAACCCTAAACCCTAAACCCCAATGTATATGCGTACCGATGCGACTCCGAGCAAATCTCCTCGGAATGGCCCACGAGGTGGAGCGGCTGCGCCTGCGGGAGCTCTTCCGCAGCGTCCTGCTGGCGCGAGCCTTGGGTTTAGGGCTTAGGGCATAGGGTTTAGGGTTTAGGGTTTAGGGTTTAGGGTGCAGGGTTTAGGGTTCAGGGTTCAGTCAGGGTTTGGGGCATCTTGCGTTCTTTGGGGGAATACCCCTTAAGAGAGTTTTCCCAAACTACACGGGGATCTTGAGATGGCTTCCAAGTATATTCCGAACTTGAGGGACGTTGTACGAGAGGCACAGTAAGCACAGGCACAGGCCGTAAACGCCTAAACACCCCATGAACATCTAGGAAGCCCTCAAACCTACACCCTGAACTCTTTCTGGGAGGTTCATGGGCACTCATAAGCAGGGTTACAAGTCGGGTTGTAAGTAGCTCAGCAGTGGCAATGACCATAGTTACCAGGACCAGTACTCTACGTATAACCCTACTACTTACAAGTACCCATGGGGTATATGTACCTAGGCAATGGTAGTGACGATAGCTGCCATACTCATGACCCTACTACTTGCAAGTACCCTTAGCTATACGTACTTAAGTACTGGGAATGACCACCATATCATAGTTACCCTACTTCTGGCCCTACTTATAAGTACCCATGAAGCTCCAGGTCAAAGCCCTAAACACCCTAAACCCCAAACCCCAAACCCCAAACCCTAAACCCTAAACCCTAAACCCATGAGCCTCCAAAGCCCTAAACACCCAGCTCAGACTTGTCCAGGTGTCTTCGGGATTCTTCCGGGATGAGTCAAGTCGACTCCCGCCCGCGTCGGAACGAAATGGGTTTAGGGTTTGGGGTTTAGGGTTTAGGGTTTAGGGTTTAGGGTTTAGGGTTTAGGGTTTAGGGTTGGGGGCGGGGGGGGGGGGGGGGGGGAGGGCTCCGACAACAGGATTTACATTGAGGGTTTAAAGTTTAGAGTTTTTTTTTGGGGGGGGAGGGAGCAAGAAGCCGGTAGCCCCAGACCTTGCCCTTCCTACCTCCCAAGCCTTAAACACCATCCAAACCAAAGCCACTAGCCAAAAACCTCAACAAAAACCCTTTAAAACAATCCAAACCAAAGCTACCAGCCAAAACCCTCAACAAAAAGCCCTAAAAACCAAAGCCACCTAAGCAAAGCTTAGCCTCAACTAATTCTAATGAGGTCTGGGGGAAGAGCCTTATCTGAAATCTCCCCAAAGATTATAACCCTGAACTGGTAACTGCTACAACATAGGGTTTTACTAAAATTATAATTAGTACAATGCTATTATGCTGGTGTGTGCCGAAGGTGTAGCACCCCGCACTCCTGAATGTAGCGCCCCGCACTCCCGAATGTAGCGCCCCGTGCCCCGCACTCCCGTGAGTAGCAAACCACACTCCCGTGAGTAGCGAACCGCACTCAATGTAGCAAACCACACTCCCGAATGTAGCCCCCGCACTCCCGAGTGTAGCGCCCCGCACTCCCGAGTGTAGCGCCCCGCACTCCCGAGTGTAGCGCCCCGCACTCCCGAATGTAGCGAACCGCGCTCCCGAAACCCTCATAGGCGATGCCTGAAAAACGCATAGGGTATGCCCGAAAATCGCTTAGGGTATGCCCAAAACTGTATGCCGGTATGCCCGACACTGTGTGCGCGAAATGCGAAAGCACATTTCTCAAACGCGGTGGCACATTTGCAAAACATAGGGGCAAATTTCCGATGATTTCAAGACCTAATAATTCTATAAATGGTTGCCACTGATAGAACTATTCCTGTATTTGTTTCATAAGCTCTTTATGTTTCTTGGTTGTCATGTGTTTTTTCAAGTTGAAGTTTTGGACAACACAACCGCATTCGCAAACAATTTCGGCTTTATGAGCTTCGCGATACTGTTTGTCCATTGCCTTTTTCTCTTCCTTGTGTTCCTCTCTCCACCTTCTGCTCTTTTCCGATGCGTATTCCTTGTTGTGCTCACGCCATTGCTTTACAACCGCTTTTCGTTTCTCTGGATTTTCTTTATAACGTTGTCTGTCATACTCTCTTATTTCATCTATATTCCTTTGTCTGTGTTCTCGTTGTCTTTCGTGTATGGCATCTTTGTTGTTCTCTCTGTATGCATTCCCATTTTGCAAATGTTGCTCTTTATTGTCTTCATACCATCCTTTCTTGTCTCTTCCTGCCACCTGCCTGTTTAGCGTTCCAATTTGTCGTATCCATTCTCCTTCTTTTGCTCTTAATTCTTCCAGACAGCTACATGGGTATAGTTCAATCAGTTCAATATAAAAGTTTCCAGCACCGTGAGCATTCATATGTTGGTAAAGTTGGTAGTTGTGTTTAGTTTTGGCTTTTGACCTATGCTTTGCCATACGTCTTGCCAAGGTTTCAATTGTAGAGCCTACATATATTTCGTTGTCAATTGAGTTTAAGATTTTATAAACCTTCCCTTTGTTAAACTTAGTCTCCATCTCTAAATAGTATGCTTTCATGCCTTTAAGTATCTTCTCTATACCTTTAATAACTCGTGTCGTAAAAATGGTCTTTCAACACCTGCTAAATAATAGTAATTTTGACCCAGTTTCTTGCTTATCTTCTCCACTGTGTATATAGTCTTATTCCAGTGGCTCGTTTTCTCTTTCTCGGTAATGCCTTTCTTTCTCATAACCTTAACTTGATTGGATACCTCTAGTTCAGGGTAGGTTCTGTTGCGCTTCGCTTGTAAAGATATGTTTAATTTAACTTCTAATTCGTTTTTCTTTTTCCTAGCCTCTATCGGTGTAAATTTTGTGGTAGATGACACCATTTTATTATTATATGTTAATAATATTTCAAAATTATAATCTATCCACTGTATATTAACTTTACCCTTTTTTTCATCGGCTTCAACCCGCTTGAACAGCATATCTTTGTATGTTCTAATAAATCTTTCCGCGAAGGCGGGGTGACCTCTAGTTCTATGTATTTCTATTTTTTCTTTTTCCAAATATTCTATAACCGTTTTACTATATAAACTACCCTCTTCGTCTGAATAAAACATCTTCGGTTTATCGCCCATTTTTTGTAGCCCTTCCATTATCCCCGCCAACATGTCAGGCGGTTCTTTGCTCTTAATAGGTATAACAGTAGCATATTTACTAAAAATATCTATTAAAACTAATCCTATTCTAAACTTTTGGTTTTCTAAATCGTTCTTACTTATAAAAAACAAATCCACCTGATATTCAAAATGTGCATGAGGTGCTACAAAACTATTCTCGCCTCGTGGTTTCCTTTTCTCTTCAACATTTCTCCTAAAAAACTCTTCAACATCTTCTTTTGTTATAGTGGCATCTTTCCTTTTGGCATCTTGTAGAGTTGTTGCTTTACTCCCAAATCCCGAACGGTCAAAATAAATACTGGAAATAATATTTTGTTTAGTAGCCATTATAATAAACAAGATATTATTTTTCTTCTTCTAACTGTTCTTCTTCTTCTTCTTCTTCGTGTTTTTGTTGTTTGAGCCATTCTTGATGTTTTTGTGATTTGTCATGTCGTTTTTTGTGCTGACATGTGTAATATTTACCGCATCCACATACATGTTTCTCTGAAAGAATATGCTTGATTTTCTCGTAGCGCTTTCTCCCTTCTTCTTGTCTTTTTTCTGGGTGTAGTTCTCTGTATATCTTCTTTTGAAAGCAAATATACTCGCTCTCATCTTTATAATGTTCTTTTCTTGTTCTACCAGCAACCTTTTTGTTGATACAATCACTCTCCCTAATGACATTTCCTTCTTCTCTCTCTAATTCTTCTTTGCTACTACAAGGGAAGTTCTTTATCAACAGTATTTTACAGTTTTCAACCCCAAACTCATCAAACAACCAATAAGACCGCGTATTGTCAGTATCTCCTCGTAAATATTCTCTGTATTTGCTTCTGTGCCTTTCAAATCTTTTTTTCAAGCTTTCCGTGGTGCTTCCAACGTACTTTTTTGTCATAGCAATATCTGTAATCATGTAGATTTTCCCATTTTCATACCTACTCATACCTCTACTTACCTAAATCCACCATTTCTTTAAACCTGTATTAATGGGCGCTACAATTACAATAAACACAGAAAGAGGTTGAATTGTCTATATGATGAGCAACCGAATTATCAAGGCGCTGACAGGTAAAATTACTACATAATCTACCCTGTTTGGTTTCAAAGTTAAATGATGTGTTGCACTTCTCGCATCTGCTTTTAAACCTTTGTAAGCACCATTCGGGCGTTATGTATGCTTCTTCATTTATCTCTCTACCTGCTTTTCTGTCTTGAATTTTGTAATTATCCACCTTGTTCTTAAAATATCTCATAATCATATTTTTATTCATTTGTTTCTCCATTGAACTGCTTTTAAAAAACTTGACTTGCTTAAAATCAACACACCTTGTGACTGCGCAATATAACCACTCCCTACTAGCTATTGGTAAGTCGTATTCGTGTATGGTTATGCTTCCTTTTACACTCGCCCCTTGACTTGAATGACAAGTGGCGCAGTATGAGTAAATAAAATTAGCATCTACAATGGGCTCGTATAACATAAACTCATCTTCCTCGTTTGCTATATTTTGTAGTGTTATTTGTGTTCCTAGCTTATCTGGCTTTAGTCTCACGATTTTATACCTTAAATTCACATTTACCCTCGGTTGTTTAATCCATTTTCTCGCTATTAGTACCTCCCCTACTTCATATTTATTCGTTTTGTTCATCCTTTCCCTTATCTCGTTTGCTACGTTTCTGCACCTCATATTCGTATATGCGATGTTATGCTCCGATGCTATTATGTCGTCAGTTGTTTCAAAATATTTCGGGACAATCTCTTCAAAGGGCAACTTCTTTTCCCAGAAGTCTTCATACATATCATTTATTATTTCCCTGTTTCTTTCGCCGTCCTCGCTGTCCTTCGCTCCTACCCTTTTACATATTTGTAAGAAAATGTTGTATCTAAAGACTATATCAAGGCAGTTGTCCATATACGTCGCTGGGTTCTGACAGTTGGTCATTACTTCCACTCCTTGTAACTGCTTAACGTCGCCTGTGGCAACAACGATTATATCAGGATTATTTTTTATAAACTGCCTGACCTTATCTAAGACATATAAGTTGGACATATATATCTCGTCAAAAACGATTATCTGAAAAGGCGAGTAATCAAAACTCGGTAGTTTCTCTCCAGCATTCTCATCAACAGCGATGCTGAAAAACTTATTATATGTTGTCGCTTCCACTTCCTTCTCTTGTAAAAGCCTATTGGTTGGAACTACAAATAAAACATTATAGCCCATTTTTTGGAAATATTCACCTATATAACTTTTTCCACTACCTGCGAAACGGGCGCGGATTAAACAAGGGTTTTGTCTGATAATTTGTTGGCATATCGGGCGAGTGTCCCATTCGTCTTCTACTGCGATATTGACATTTGTAACTTTCGGGATGCTGGGCAGTTCATTGTGTTTGTATGTGTATAACTGCGTGGGTAATGTGATGTTTTTTTTGTCTTCCAGCCTCCAGTCGCCAATTTCATTTCCGAACTTGAGGTGTCCTTCTCTCCAGTGTGTTAAGAACATGTATCCACACACCTTCGGGACATCATCTTCATGAATTGTCAGGCAGTCTGTTTTAATACTATATACCCTGATATTATTATCATTCAGTGTCTTGTATGCGTCATACATCCTAAAGTTGTGATACTGTAGCAACAGCTCCTTTACGTAAATAAATCCGTTTATTAAGGTTTTCTTTTCAGAGGTGCTTAACACATAATATTTAGCTCCTTCTGTCTCTTTTGTTTCTATCTCGTCCTCATTCACTTCATACAGTTCCGTCTGGCACTCGCTTATTGTATATATCTTTCCTCCGTGTAGCCTTTGATAATAGCACGCCTCGCTCAAAGAAGTAAAGGTACTACTTCGCTGGCTTGTGTTATGCGACTTCTCTAACATGCCAACGCTGATGTTCCACAGCTTTTTGTGAGTTTGTTTGTTGAGGTTTTCGTCGCTTGTTATTTTCGTTGTGTATAGTTCCTCAATCAGTTTTTTATAATCCACTTTGAACACTTTACTTGGTTGCTTATACCATAGTATGTTAAGCTTAACGTTGTCCTTCAGCATTTGCTTTAAAAACTTGCCATATACTAAACAAAACCTTTTATTGAAGAAGAGGTTGCCCTCATACACTTCTACTATGTATAAAGTCAGGCTGTTAAACTGATGCATATCACAACTCTCGTTAAAGGGTCTAAACATGTCAAACTGGGTGAAGCGGGGTATTTTCGTTATTGATGCTCCCGCGTGTGTGAAGGCTTTGTTGATATCTATTTCTCTTACCTTCTTCAATGAAATGTCGCGAGCACTGTGAGCCTCGCGAGCCTCTGGCGAGGCGTCCTTAACGAACCTACCTGTTGGAACGATTGTTTTACACTCCTTGAGTATTTCTATATCTACTTCGTTATAATAGGATAAATGGCTTTCGTTAAACAGCTCCTTCTGGAGTTTAAACATAGTCTGAGTTATTTTGTTATACACCTCTTCGTCATCAACCACCACGTCTTCGTCAAGGCGGTCCTTTGACAAACTCTGTGATACAATGTTGTATTTAACATATTTCTTCAAGTTTTTGTAATAAAACTTACAAAATATATTCATAATCTGCCCCGCTTGATACTTTATATGTGGTTTGTATCCAGCCTCGCTGAGCTGATGAAACACCTTGCTAAATCGTTCTCGGAGTGTATAAGGGAATATTCTTCTTTGTCGGTCATCTTTAGTAGCTCGTCTATGTTCTCAAACATTTTGTATTCAACAGGTTCGGTTCTGTCGGTAATGTAGAACTTACTCGTGGTGAAGGCATTAAAATTCTCCTTTGGTTGGATGTGTTTTAATGTATCCAAGTCGTTATTTAATAGGTAGATGTGATTATTTTTAACTAAGCCTCTGAATACCTTTACTCGTCCCTTTTCATAACTAGGAGGGTTGTATTCATAAATCATCGCCCCTGTGAAGTTATACAGCCTAACAGGTATATTAAAATACTTGAAGACCTTGTCCATTTGATTTATAGAAGCCCCGTTATTAACGAATTCATCCTCACTCATTTCCAGTATCTCAAGGACTTTTTCACGGGTTAAGGTTTTTACATTCTTTTGTTGTCGCTTTACCTTCGTCAGCTCAGTTCCTTCAAAGTTTTCCAGCAAGGCGTTTATCCAGCACTCGTTCTCTCTATAGTTCTTCTTTCGTAGCGCCTCCTTAATGGTCTCGGCATCTCCATCAACTTCGGTCTGAATGTATCGGTAGTAGGTGCTGATGTTCTGGGCTTCTTTTAACGGCTGGTCTTTTTCATCGTAGTCGCCAGTGTCCGTTTCCACCACCTCAACGCTTTCAATTCTAATGACCTCGGCGTATTCCTTTACCTCGCCTAAATTCTGAAACTCACTGCTGGTGTTCATTATCATAAACACCTTTTTATACAAATGTCCCTCTGTCTTGTGATATTTTCTTATCCGTCGGGACACCAGTGTTTCAATGAACTCGTTCGCTTTCACGTTGGCGTGTGCTGTGTATCCTGCTGAACCGCGATTAACCAACATTAAAGGGTAGTATGTCTCACCGTCTATTTTAAATGCTGGTCTCTTAGCTCCTGAGCGGTTTTCACGAGAAAACAGCATATACTTCACATCGTAAGTTTTTCTGTTTTTGAATATTTCCTTAGCCTTCGTGGCTAAGCCACCGATTGCCTTACGCTTTAATATCGGTTGCTCGGCAGTTTTCCCAACAATTCTCTTGCGCCCTTGGGCTTTCCTTGCTGTCTTTGCCGTTGCTTTCATCCGCTCTGTTATTGGGGCTTTGTCGGCGTATTTGGCTACTGCTTTTTCGTATTGTTTTATCCCTTTCTGTTTAGCTTTGTCGTTGCCCGTGGTCATCCCGTTAATCAGATTGACGGCTGTTGTGAATTGTGAGATTTTACGGTCCTCGTATAAATTAATTACATTGTTAATGTTTGTCATCACTTGGTTTGATACTTTGCCTTGTTTAGCGTCTCGTTTGTTTTTCAGGCTTTGGATATAATTTTTTATAAGTTTTCTTGTCATAATATTACAGATATTATTATTTATATAATATCTCATTTCTTTAAGTGTATTCTGTAAAATACGGGTTTTGTTAAAACATACTTAAAGGAAAAACGTTTAATAAGTATAAGATAATTACAATGGCATCAGAAACCGAAAAAATGCAAACTATGGAGGACATCGCAAGTAGTTTAACCTTTGAACAAGTCAAAGAACAGCTGGCGCTATATACTCGGCTGTATTACAAGCTGAGAAAGGAAAGGGACCCTGACTACCTAGCGAAGAAGGCTGAAAAAGAACGAGCTAGGTATGCTAGAAACAAGGCAAACAAAGAACCTTCGCCATACAGGTATAATAAAAAGTATTTTGGCGAAGAATTCATGATAATAAAAGCGCAAAAATAATTTGATTATTAATGTAAATAACCAAATTTTTTATATTATTTTTCTTAGGTGCTATTGGTTCGTAACGATGCGCTACTTCTGCTCCTTATATATTCTATTGTTTCTTGTGACCGCCTTGAACTAATAACACTCTGCGGAGGCGTTGCTTCATCAACATATTCAATTGTTCTATTGCTTTGTATTGAACTTTGAACTGATACTGGCGGGGAAGAATGAATATGTTCGCTTAGTGCATTTTCTTCAATAGGTAATAAAGCGCTTCTATTTGTTGAACTTGAACTTGATGAAGAAGGTTCATAAGGTTTTTTAACATTCATAGACAAACTATTATCGCTTTCTTCACTCTTTTGTTGTTCAAAAGGTGTTTCACTTTCTAAATCATCATCATCTTCAATTTGCTCTCTCCTATTACGCAGTTCTTCTCGTTCTTCTCTAAATTCGTCAAGGCTTTGCCTTGAGGATGCGAAAGCATCATCTTCTCCGAACATAGCATCATAAATTCGTCTCATCATTGATTTTCCCCTTTCTCTTTCTGGATTTTCTTTTTGTGGTTCTTCTTCTTGAGTTGGTTCGCTTTCTGCTTCTTCGCTCTGTGTAGGTTCTTCTTCTCTTCTAATGCTCTCGCTCTTTTCAGTTGAAGGACGACTGTCAAATAAATCCGTTTGTGTTCCCTTATCTGGATTATTTAAGAATATTTCTTTTTTATCGTATCTGCTTAAATCAAAATCATCAAAATCAACATCATCTATGAATATTCCTTGTTGTGTTCGTTTCTGCCTTTCTGGTAGTATTTTTAGTCTATGTGTCATTGTCTCTTTTAATATTTCTTCATAAGTGGGTCGCCTACTTAACATATATATTATTTACTGACATTTTATACAGGTAAAAATGATTTTGCTAATGCTGTTGCTCCTGCTTTTGCTAATGTTTCCACTCCTGCTTTTGCACCAGCTACAAGAATGTCTTTTGTTGCGCTTGATGATGCTGATTGAGAAGGTACTAATTTATCTGCTCCACTACCTTTACCTTTTCCTTTTTTCATCTGTCCCCACTCTTCCATTCTACTCCTTAATAGTTGGTCATTAACTTCATTAGCCCACTGTCCAGTCATCATAAGTTTTTCAATAAAGTTTAATAAATAATCTTTTTTGGTCAGCGTTCTGCCTTTCCCTTTGTTTCTTAACTTGCTTATTTATTCTTCCTGTTCCTTTTCCAACGTAATACCTCTTAAGTAAAGTTGGAATAAAATATCGTCCGCGGACACATCCCTATGTTTCCATCTTCTTATGTTGTCATTATAATCTATCGTCTCCTTATGTTTTCTTGAGACAGGTGGGACTTGTGTTTCTTCATCGTCTTCAGTTTCTTCTTCTTCTTCTTCTCCTTCTTCAGCTATTTCCGTTGGTGTCTCTAATGGTGGCATATCATCTTCTTCATCTGTGGCTATTGAATGGACAGGAACACCAACAGGCAATGATTGACTATGTACTTCATCTAAATCACTTCTTGCTCGTTCTGCTGTTGTTTGACTTGCTTGTTCTCTTCTTCTCAATCCTTCTTCAAGTTCTGTTCGTATGTTAAATCTTTGTCCGTCTATTACAAAACCTTCTCCTTCTTCGTCAGTGTCCATTTCATAAACTTCTGCTGGTGTTGTAAAGCCACTTGACATTAAACCTGTTGATATCCTTGCAGTTATTCCTCTTTGTCTCAATTGAGCTCTTCTTACATCTTCTTTTGCTCTATCTTCCTCTTGCTTCTTCAGTCCTAAAAAATCAATATTATCTAACTGACTTCCGAACTGATTATTTCTAAATAAAGTTGCTCTTCTATCAATTATTTTTTCAATTGAGGGTCTGTTAGGGTCGCCTTGGCTCTCAATCATTCCTATCAGTTCATCATAAGTCGGCCTCAATCTTAATTCTGATTTTAATGTTTTAATCATATAATGTATATTAGATTTTAATTTATTTCTGCCATGATATTTTTTCATTCTTTTTGTTTCTTAAGTAGCTCTTCTTTTGTTCGTACTGGCATCATCGGACGCTCTAACTGTCTGTTAATATCGTCAAGTTGTCCTTGATATATTGATTTCTTTTGATGTGTAACCCAGTCATTCCTTAACGCAATGTTTTTACCTCTATTCTCGGCTTCTTCAACTCTTAGCTTCATATCTTCAATTTGCTTTCTCCTACTTGCTACTCCGAAAGTATCCTCAATGTCATAGTATTGTTGAACCTGTGGCATTCTTTTAAACTCTGGTTTGCTTTTAAACATACTCATATTATTAATATTATTTAGATTAAAAATAATATTAACAATTAAAACATTTTTGATTTAAAACTGTTGATTTTTTCAATATGTGCTTCTCTCTTTGCTTTTCTTATTTCGTTATATGATGCTTCTAATAATTCTCTTGCTGTTAGTTGCCTTGGTTGCTCGTCATTGTCTCGCAATGCTCTGCGTGCTTCTTCCATTCTAACAGGTTTGGGTTTTGCTGTTGTTTTAGCTTCAATAGGCTTAGAATATTGCACAACTTCATTTTTTACATTTTGAGCGTTTTTATCATTTTCTTTGTTCTCATATTTCTTCTTCATCTCTTCCTCTATTTCTTTTCTCAGTTTCTCTTCCACTTTTGACCCATAACTTGCCTTCTGCTTATTTACTGGTAATGTTTCGGTCGGTTGTCCCTTACAATAATGGGGATGTGTGTTTCTTAGACTTTTGGGTAACATCTTTTTATTACAGGCACTACATTCAACCAGCTCTACTACTTTAACACTTCTCGCTAATTTCTTAGGCGTTGCTTTTGCTTTTGGCTTTGCTTCTTCAACTACTTCATTACTCTTTGGTTCTGCTTCTTTTTCATTATTTTCAATAGGTATATTTTCAGGCTCTGTTTCATTAGTTGTTATTTCACTAGCTTCTTCATTCTTAACCTCTTCAACCTCTTCAGTACTCATTATTTAAATATAGTATATATTTTTCTAATTAGATATTTATTATCCCCTAAAAAATGTAAGAGTAAAGGATATATCAACCCCGTTTAAATTTACTACTTGGTTAAGATGGTTGGTTAATCTAAAATTTAGTCTTCTAAACAATTTGTTAGAGCAGTCAATATAATCTTCGGGACTTAGTTCATTATCATTAATAACGCCTAGATAGGGGACTGTTACATTTATTTTCTTTACTATTGATGAATTACCCGCTACTGTTAATTGGTTGTAGTGGCTAATTTCATTACAATGTAAATACAAATTCTTAAAGGGGACTAAGTCTATAAAATTTGTTGTGTAAGGTGCTACATTCGTATAAGCGTCAGTTGCTGGTGTTGTATTGCCTAATACTTGGTTTATTGAATATAGATTATTAACATCAACAGGGTCTGAAAATGAACCCGCTAATGGTGCTATTTCTCCATCAGTTAAAACAACAAAAATAACAGTGGAATAATTAGATGAGAAAGTATATTTGTTGGTTGAGGTGTTATAATGTATTGAATAAGTATTCGGACGGTCGTTAGTATCTACTAAAAGGTTAAGTGCTATTTGAATTGTTTGTGCTAAATCAACCGATGTATAATTGCCTTCTGGAATTGCTATTTTCCGATAAGTTATACCTGCTATGACACCTGGGGGTATAACCTGATGCATAAATATAAATTATTGTTTGTGCTGTTTATTGAATACCATGAATGAGGAATGCTTACCTCATGTATTTGACATAGCATATTGTCTTCAAGTTGAACTGTTTCAGGTAAATCAATGGTAAAATTAGATGAAGTGCCACTTACTTTATAATGACTATCAATATATACCTTTTTGAACTTTAGCATTATTAATTAGTTGATAAAATAATTTATAAATTATTTTATAATGCATAAACATAAAAGAAGAAATGAGGGAATACTATATGAACCACCGATTACAAGAAGCAGATTACATAATGAAGTTAGAGATGAGTTAGCCGGAACTGAAACATTCCTCACAGACACGCAAGGACTTAAACTAGCATATGAAAATCCTGACGGAATATATCAAAATGGTTCTATTTTATATATAGCAGGAACTAAAGACCCCATTGATTTTTGGGACGATGTAAAGTTGCCATTCTATCAGACAAGGAACACCAAACGATACAAAGATGTTGATAAATTCATTAAAGACGGTGCTATTGAAATTGATGGTAAGAAGCATTACGGTATCTCGGACGTTATTTCACATTCATTAGGGTCGGCGATAAGCGCCCAAATAAATAATGATTATGGTAATATCTTTCGTTCAAGGTCTTATGGTTCGCCTTTTGTTTCAAACCAGCGCCCAGAAGATGTAAAAACAAACCTTCGTTTGAGAAAAGCAGGAGACCCTGTGTCAATGTTTGATAGAGGAAGCATTACAATAAATAAAGGAACATTAGACCCTTTACAAAATCATTCATATCAAGACATAGGCAATGTCAGTAATAAAGCAGGGAATTTACCTATAACACGAGAAGAATTTATGGAACAATTTGAAACATAATTAAAGAAAAGACAGTATAATAAAGTATTATACAGTATGAAATATCAAGATGGTAAAATTTATAAGATATTAAACAGTGAAACCGATGATGTTTATGTTGGTTCAACAACACAAAAACTGTCTAAACGAATGACAAACCATAGAACAAAACTTAAATCTGGTAGAATATTAAAATTATATGAAAAAAATGCGTGAAATAGGAGAGGAAAAATTTTATATTGAACTTATTGAAGAATACCCTTGCCAAACTCGGAACAATTGCTGAAGCGGGAGGGTGAATGGATGAGAAAAATTGGAACACTTAATGAAAATGTCGCAGGAAGAACAAAGCAAGATTATAACGACGAGAACCGAGAAAATAGAAATCATAAGGCAAAGGAGTATTATCAAGAAAACAAAGAACAAATACTACAACGACAAAGAGAACATTATAAAGAACATCAAGAACGGATTAATGAGCGACATAGAAAATACAACGAAGAACATAAGGAAGAAATTAAAGCGTATCGTGACGCAAGAAAAGAAGAGAAAACAGAATACAACAAGTCATACTACAAAGGGAATAAGGAACAATCATACCAGAAGCATAAAGAGTGGGTGGCACAGAACAAGGTTAAGATAGTTTGCGAAATTTGTAATCGTGAATACCCTAAATATGACAAAGCCCACCATATACAAAGAAAATATCATTTAGATGCTTTAAATAATCTAAATAATCGTTATCATGTATCATTACAAAGCGACAACGTACGAACAAATGGAGAAGAAACCAAAGGAGAAGAAGTTTAAACAAAATGCTTATGAAGAGATACGAAAATTAGTAGAAGATAATGAAGGAAATGATATAGTTAAAGAGGTGAAAGGTAAGAAGAAAAACAATACTAAAGAAAATTCATATAATTTTAAATTATTTGATTAAATATAATTTAACAATTATATTTAATTAAATTTTTTCTATACTAATTTATGTAAGAGATGGAGACGTTCAGTCCAGAAGATATTCTCATTGACAACCTCTCATTTAAATTAAACAAAGGTTCAAGTTATATTACTGATAGAAGAAGTGTTACATTTTGGCCGTCTGGTTCAAATATTTATAAACCTACAAGCGGTAATCGTGTATTGAAATTTTCATTAAACGCTGAAGATAATGCTTGGTTAGACCCCCAAAGTGTAAGAATATTTTTTACATTACAAAATCTTGACCCTGGAACATTTAATAACAAACTCCGTCCATTATCCCCTCCTTATAGTTTTTTCAGAAGAATGCGAATTATTGCTGGTAATCAGGTTGTTGAAGATTTTGATAATTACAACCGAGTTCATCATATGTTCTCTAAAATGATGTCTCAAGGTGCAAGAAAAGATGAAGCAAATGAAGGGTTCGGTTATAGATATGATGATGAAATTAAAACTCTCGTTAATGATAATGACACAAGATTAAAATATGAAGTGAATGGTTTAACTTGTCAAGGCTTTAAGGATAAAATGATTGTTGGTTTCAAGCCTCTATGTGGCTTATTCAGTCAATTTAAATATTTACCTTTAAAGTATATGGGAAATTTAACAATTGAATTAGAACTGGTCACTAATGCTACTGATTGTGTAATTGACCCTGAAGATGTTACAACGGCGGACGCTGTAGGAAATAGGTTTGTAACTGATGTTAATCCTGCCACAGAAGCAGACGCTGAATTTAGAAATACAAGCACTGATTGGGAAATTAATAACGCTCGTGTTGTTTGTGATGTTTGCACCCTTGATAATAATTTAAATAATGAATATGTCAAACATCTTTTAGAAGGAAAAGGACTACCCATTACTTATACAACTTATATTACTCAATCTCAATCAGTAAAAGGTACAACTGACATTAACGTCCAAGTCATCCGTTCAGTATCTAAATTAGTAGCATCTTTCATTACATTTTACAAAGAAGGAGACCCAAGTACCGGTTATGAGTACTGTGACAAAGAATTTTGTCGTTTCTATCACCCACAACAGCAATCAGACGAACAAACTGAAGGAATTTATGATAATAATTTTGATTTACAAATGCAAATACAACTGGGTTCTAAACTATATGCAGAGTATCCGATTACATCACTTCAAGAATGCTATTATCACCTAAGAAAGGCATTAAATCTTCCAATGTTTCATCAACATTCATTGTCAATTGATTTCAGACAATATCGTGACCGTCAATTTGTATTTGCCTTTTCTTTTGAAAAAGTGCCAGACAGTTCATATACAGGAATTAATACACGCG
Source organism: Symbiodinium natans (assembly GCA_905221605.1). Taxonomy (NCBI): domain Eukaryota; class Dinophyceae; order Suessiales; family Symbiodiniaceae; genus Symbiodinium; species Symbiodinium natans. Next base: position 657,446 of record CAJNDS010002100.1, read on the forward strand.
CCGGACAACAGATGTTAGTAAAAGTAAAACCTGCAAATGCTTCAATAACAACTACAGCTATGCCTGACAATATTTATATTACTCTATTATCGGAGCAGGTGCTTGAAATAAAAGACCTTGGTTTAAAGGTGTATGATTAAAAAAGAATGAAATAATATGAATAAAATTAATATCTATTTTATTAATATTAAGGAATGCCTTTGACACTCAATAATACAAACACATTAACAGCAGATTATATTGTTGTAAGTGGAACAGATTTAAGCGACCTATACGCAACAAAAACAGAATTAGGAGACATCAACACCGCGAATTCTTCAAACATAGCAACAAACACAGCAGACATAGCAGTTTTAAACACAAAACAACTACAAAACTTCCATAATATTAGTTCTTTAACACATCTATTAGACACTGAATATCAAACAAACGCCACCTTAACGAGCACATTTTACAATAAAACAGAAATAGACACGACCTTCACTAATTATTATACACAAACTCAAATAGATACAAATTTATCAACTAATTACCAGACTAACACCCAGTTAGGAACAAACTATTATAATAAAACCGAAGTAGATGGATTAATAGCGGGTGCAGGCGGTGGTGGTGGCTACACTGATACAGAAATTGATAATTTACTTGCTTTAAGAGTTCCAATAAGTGATTTTACTAATAGATTTAGTGCCAATCCTATTATTGATTGTAGCGCCCCTACCGTTATTCATAGTGGATTAACATTGAACAATTCAACTATAAATATAAGTCCAGTAGCGGGATTATTATTTAGTAATCAGACAGGGGGAGGTGATAAAGTATTAGCAGAGTTTAAGAACGCTACGAGTTATATAACTTTACAAGGAGATAAAATATTTTGCAATAACACATCAGACGATGCTATAAAACAATTAGATTTATCAAATAATAATGCAGGTTATAAAAAGTCTGGAAAAATAGAAACGCCAACAGGTGGTTTAGTTGTAGAAAATACAGCAGATGCAAATTTATCTTTTACCGTTAGAAATACTGATAATTATATAACTTTTAATAGCGATAATATTGATTGTTATAATTCCGTCGGTGATACAGGTAGGATTTTAAATTTACATAATAATGCCGACCAGTATGTTAAAACACATTCGTTATTAGTAGATACAGGAACGGAAACATTAACAAGTGGATATAATTTGGATGTTGTTGATAATGCTATTATTAGACAAAGTTTAAAAGTGGATGGTAATTTAGACTTATCAAATGATTTAAACTTTTATGGTGAAAATTATCATATTTCTAATAATTCAGGACTTACATTTTATAAAGATACAACGGATGCTTCTAATGTTATGTGCGTGAAAAACGCACAAGGGTATTTAAAATTTATTTCGTTCGGTATTAATGCTTATAACACAAGCAACGACAGCTCTTCATTACTTTTATTAAATACTGCCAATGGTAATGGTGTTTATTGTTTAAGTTTAGGTATTGGAGTTATTCAAGGTTCAAACAAACTAAATGTATCGGGTGGGAATAGTAATTTTGGTGGGACAGCATCGTTTCAAAGCACATCAACATTTAACGGTGATATTTATGTCAATAATTCCGGTAGAATATTCCAACGAGCAGACGCTAATAATTCATTAAATGTAATATCAACAGAAGAGATTAATTTTTCATTGCAATCAAACAGAACAACTGACCCGACAACTGCTACTATTGCTTTACAATTAAACGACACTAACGGAATTACATTAAACAGAGCAGTTACAAATAATCAGACATTTAATAGTATTGGTAATATTGTTGGTGAGGCAGATGTTATTAGTTGGGGGCGTTTTATGTTTCAAAACAGTAGCGAATTAAAGGAAGTTTTAGACACTCAATATAAATTATATATCAGAAATGGAGACACCGCAGGTGAAATGAATTTAACGATGGGTTTAGAAAGTAGCACACCGGAAATACAATTAACTGATGGTAAAGTTACATTAGTCGGACAATTGGAAATTACAAATACTGATGTGTCAGGACAGCAAAGAGTATTAATAAATAACCCAGATGATGATGGATTTATTAGATTAAGTAATAATAATTTGTCAAGATTAGATGCTACAAATACAGGCGTTGATGTATATGGTTTCTTTACTACAACGAATAACGCAGATATTGGAGGTAATTTAACGTGTGTAGCCTTAACTGAAACATCAGACGCTAAATTGAAAGAGAACATTAAGGAGGTAAATACAAAGGAATGTTATAAGGCAGTTAAATATATTAAGCCTAAAACATATAATTTTATTAATGATGAGACTAAAAAGAGCAATATAGGATTTATAGCAGACGATATAAAAGATGCTAAAATGCCTCCTGAATGGGACAACATAATATATTATAACAATGATGGTATGAAATTATTAGCATATAATAAAACAGCAGTCGTATTATGGGGTTGTGTTCAGCATCTTATCAGTGAGAAAGATGAGATATTAGAGACAGTCAAAACAATGAAAAAGGAAATGGCAACAATGAAAGGCGAAATAACGAAGTTGAAAAAGAAGGTTAAAGACGACGATTAATAATATTATGTTTAAGTAATAATATTAATCTTGTTGCAATGACTTTAGATAATCTTGGTGCTTCTTGCTTCTTTCGTGAGCTAATTTATGATGATGTGTGTATTTGCCACCACATAAACATTGAAATTTAGCCCAGCGATGGCTTTTGATGTGTTCTTTGTTGTCTTCTTTGTATTCAGTCCATTTCCTACCAGCAACTCTCTTATTAATACAATCATTACACTTTATATGTTGTCCTTCTATTTTCATAAGTTCTTCTTTTGAATTACAAGGTGTGTTTTCTATCAGTTCTATCTTACAATTCTCAACACCATATTCATCAAACATTTCAAAAGAACTTGTAAAAACGCGCTTCCATCCGTTTTTATAATTGTCATATGCATAGCGATGTCTCGCCATTCTCTGACTTAAACTTTCAGTAGTGCTTCCAATATAACATTTGTTATAGCCAACATCAACGATTTTATAAACTTTTCCATTATGATATTTATTCATATCCCTATATATCCTAATCTATCTTTTCTTTAAATAACTATTCATAACTTCTAAATAAATATAGAATGCCTACGATGGACGAAGCAATAGAAAAGAAATTAGACGAGCAACTACAAAAGATAAAGGGAGACTTAATAATTTTTAACACAATTCAAGAATTAACAGAGAAAATACAAAAGTTAGAGGATGAGATAGAAAAGTTAAAGAGCAAAAACAAATGTAGCAACAGTGGCAAGTGTATGCCGTGCAATTTATGTTCGTTCAGTCTGTTCTGATTAATAATATTATTTCAATAATATTAATAATTATCTGTTTCATTATGTTCAACGGGATTGTTGTTCTGTATTCTTTCCTTCAGTCCTTCATACCGTGATTGAGTATTTTGATTTTGGCTTTCTTCTTTATATCTTCTACTAGGAAGTGTTTTTATCAAATATTCAAACGGATAAAAAGGATTGAAGTTAATGACAATTTTTATGTCATCATTTTCTTCAACTCTACCGAGTTTAACACTAGTACAAGAATATAAATATAACATTCCACAACATGTTAATAGTGTATCCATTACAAATATATACTACTATATATTTATATATTAGTCTATTACCAGTTTAGCATCAAACCGCTTATAAAACATATCATTTACATCTCCTTTCATTAAATTAATAAACAAAAAACTATATGGTTCTTCTGTAGCTATATTATACACTTCTAATAATAACTTCTTAGCTTCTGCAAGGTTTTTAGTATCAGCAACGGTTGATTTTTTAATCAATACCGCGCTTAACTCTTCAACCATTGTCTCTATCTCTTTGTAGTTTCTTAACCTGAAAAAGAATAACTGGCGACTATTAACACGAATAATTGGTGATAAAGCATTAAATTTTTGTGTGCTTGTTATAACATTCATTGCGTTATGTCTCCCTCTCACATACAACTGATTTAGAAGAGGTGAGTTTCTTGAAAACGCTTTTGAATCAGCGAAGTCATCAACAATAATTAGTATTGAAAATAGTTTCTTGTGGTTGTTCTTCTTCTGATACTCTATTACTTTGTGCTGTTGTTTTATGACCTTCTCTAATTCTTCTGGTATGTATTCATCAAAGAGGCACTTCTCTTTTTCCAAATCAACCTTCAGCTCGTCTTGAATGTACTTTTTAACAGGTAACCAATTACTATCAACTGAGATTGAAGGAGACCAGATATATATCCTTTCAAAGACGTCTCTATAAATATCTAGTATCATTGACTGTAGTAATATTCCTTTTCCAGAACCGCTAGGACCTGTTATTATTTGTGAAAAAGGTAATCTAGGAGCTACTTCGTATTTAGACTGTTTGAAGTCGTATTCCTTGACACTGATAGGTTTAACTATGGGCGTAATCATTATTATAAATACATAGAGATTATTATATCGTTATTAATATATGAAGGGTTATATTGACGTGATAGATGAGCTGGAGAAGATAGAGGAAATAGTCGCCCCACCTAAATATAAACGATGTTGCTACAATTTGTTAGAGTTGATAAAATCTCTTCTTATGGTTATTAAAATAAAATCTAGATAATGTAAATGAGTGGCGACAAAGATGGAGGGATACAAGTTAATAAAGATGGTATTAATTGTTTATTTTGTAGGTGTAGAAGGAACACATATCATAAAGAAAGTACAACAACCACTGAAAATAACAAAGTAGTTGTTAATGTTGTTGAAGATAGGAGCAGTATTAAATTTGGTAAAGGTCGGAATGTATCACCTGATGATGGAATATTTAAAACAGAAGCCACGCCACAAATGGGAGGAGTTGAACTTTGTAGCACAGGGTGGAGTGAAAATAGGAAAATAACACCTGAAGAGTGCGAAGAACGACTTGATAAAATTGAAGAAGATGTTGAAAGGATTGATAAAGATGTTGAAAAGCTAAAAAACAATTTAAACATTATGGATTAATATTTAAAAGTTATTTTGTAGATAATATTGACAGATGTAAAGCCCCACTGGGCTTTAAGCTCTTGGGTTTCTTTGAAACCCAACAGATGTATAGAAGTCCCCCCAGACATTGAAACAGAAAACAAACACCTTGTTCGGAAAAAATCAGTGCCCATAATCGCCCAGGACATCTGTTTCACATTGGATGAACTCGTGAAAGGGGAAAGTAATGAGATACATCCAATAGCACCACATAAGCTGGTGCTTAATTAGTTTGAACTTTATTCATAACATTTTTTTTTATGTTATGAAAAAAGTTGTAATTCTACTCTTTATAAGTATTTTTAAACGCATTTTTAACCTAAAACTTTTAATATAAAAATTTTAATCTAAAACTTTTATATAGTATGTCAGATATAGATGATGATATTAAAGAAACAAAGGCAACACGATTTCAAAAGATATTAGATAAGCTAGAAGTTATTGAAAAAGCAGTGAATAAATTGAACGCTGATAAACCAAAACAAATAAACAAAACATTAGTTAAAGATAGCGAGATGTATAAGAATAAGAGAAACGTATATATAAACAAACTTAATACTGGAGAAATTAGATACCCAAAAAGAGAGACCTTAGAATATTATGAAATTAAATATAATGATGAACATAAGGTTTATAGCTGAATAATGTATTTTACAAATTCCTTATTTTACAAAATGACTTAAAGACTTGAGGACTTAAGATAGTAGAAAGGGATGACTGAAGATATGAAACGGTGTATTCAATGTAATAATACCTATTCGTCTGATATGTTCCATGTTAGGGTTCATATCTGCGACGGTTGCCGAGAACAAAACAAACTCAAAAGAGACGAAACCAAAAGGCAATGGAAATTGAATAATCCTGAGAAGGTAAAAGCATACCAGCAAAAGCATAGACAAGAGTATGCCGATGAAATAAAGGAAAGGAAAAATAAATACAGACAAAGCGAAGAAGGAAAAGCAAAGATAAAAGAATACCAACAAATCATTTACCATTGTGACATATGTGGTTATGACATCAAGAAATACAAGAAATCACAACACGAGAAATCTAAAAACCATCAAGAGCTTTTACAAAGAAACATGACACCTGAAAACATCACAGAGCCAAAGGGAATGGCAAAACTTTATGCGATAATGAACGGATAAACACTAATAGTATTTTACAAAATTATTTGTAAAATTCTATAAGGGCTCTTCCCCCAGACCTCGCAATGATGTATTTTACAAATTCCGTATTTTACAAAATGACTTAAAGACTTGAGGACTTAAGATAGTAGAGAGTAAATGTTCAGTCATGAAGAACAGGAGGAAATTATTAGTGAGTTCTTGAATGTTATTGAGATGAAAGCCATTATTAAGGACAAAGTGAGTAGGTGTGCTACATGTAAGTTCAATCAAAAGAATATGTCATTATATGAACTGAATATACCTGTCAATATTATCACAAAGATTTGTAAATACAGTTATGAGGAATGCGAAGTGTGTAAAACTTTAACAGAGTTTAAGGAGAATGTTTATGATTGTAGTATTGAAGATTTTGAAAATGTGGTTAAAGCAGTTGAAGATAAACATAAATACAACATAACAAATTACACAGAGAGGAAATTAGATTCACAAATATACTATTATGTTAAATTAAATCCATTTCCTAAATTTGAGAAAACGTTACAATGGTCCAAAAGTGTATTACCTGAATGCAAATTTTATAATATTGAATTCTACAATGACATTAAAATATTATCCGATACTGCATTTATTAGTGATGAAAAGGTAAAACAATTTTATAGCAGACAACGAAGAAGAATAATAAACGAATATGATAAAAATGTAGATGAAAAGAATAATACAAAGAGAAAATTTGTTAATCATCTTGAAAGACAACTGAGTAAAGTTGAAAGTGCATTTTTTGCAATTCTCAGACATATAGACAACAATGAAAAATTTAGCAAATTGAAAAACAATTGTATTCAAATGAAATTTTTAGATGGATTAATAGCAGAAGTACATTTTGAAGATGATTTTTCATTTGAAAGGTTTTTGGATAAAAGATTTCCTTATTTGCCTACAGTTCAATACAAGAAACAAAAAAAAGTGAGAGACGACACGGACTATCTAAATACTATAGATGATTGCTTGAAGTAATATATTAACAAAATACAATATTGTTAATATATTATTTCACTTAATACGCATCGTTTTAAGGGTAAAATTTCAGATAAGGCTCTTCCCCCAGACCTCATTAGAATTAGTTGAGGGTAGGCTTTGCTTAGGTGGCTTTGGTTTTAGGGCTTTTTGTTGAGGGTTTTGGCTGGTGGCTTTGGTTTGGATGGTTGTTAAGGGTTTTTGTTGAGGGTTTTGGCTGGTGGCTTTGGTTTGGATGGTTTTTAAGGCTTGGGAGGTAGGAAGGGCAAGGTCTGGGGCTACCGGCTTCTTGCTGAGGGGGGGGGGGGGGGTTCGTTTACAGGATTTTCGGTGGCACCCCTATTTCGAAATATTCATGTTGTTATGTTCTTTGTTGTTCTTGTTGGTTATAGTTACCGTATAAGGCACTGTACAACATACTTGTTCCAAAAGGAGGTTTAAAATTGTTCTCGTTGTTCTCCAATGTTCGTTAGTCCATACAAAACCGTTGTTTTCGTTAGTCCATACCAGACCGTTGTTCCCAAATTGTTGTTGTTGTTGTCGTCAGAACGGACCATAACGTCGTAAACCTAAAGCACTACACCTTAAGCCCTAAACCCTAAACCCTAAACTTCCCCAAGCCCTAAACTTCCCCAAACCCTGAACTTCCCTAAGCCCTAAACCCTTGACCCACTGGTAGCTAAGGACTGATGGCCTGGTCTCTTGCAGGGGCTTTGCTGGCCCCTTGTCTGTGTTTAGGGGTGTTATAAGGTTCAGGGCTTACAGTTTTAAGGACTCTTTGGGTTTAGGGTTTAGGGTTTAGGGTTCAGGGTTCAGGGTTCAGGTTCTAGGGCTTACAGGGCTTGCAAATAAGGTTTAGGGTAAGGGTCGAAGACCATGCGTGCAGCTGGAGGTTGCTGCAAGCTGAGGTAATGATGCTGGGCTTCTCTTTGCTGCAGATGTGGTTTTTGAACACCTTCCGCGAGTTTCAGAACGCGCTGCATGACAAGGACAAGGAGAAGCGCCCTGACTTCAGCATTCATGTGGGGGTTCAGGGCTTAGGGTGTAGGGTTTAGGGTTTAGGTTAAGTTGGTACCCCTACTTGCGGAAACCGCCATGTCAAGACATTCGGGATGGCGCACATCTTTCCAAGGCTTCGTGGGCAAGGCTTAGGGTTTAGGGTTTAGGGTTTAGGGTTTAGGGTGTAGGGTTTAGGGGTTAGGGTTTAGGGTTTAGGGTTTGGGTCTAGGGTTTAGGGTTTAGGGTTTAGGGTTTAGGGTTTAGGGTTTATCCCTCCCCATGCAGTACGTGCCTCCTTCGGGCCTAATGGTAAAAGGGCCCTATGACTCCCCGATTCAGTCCAACCTGAGTTTCAGGTCGCGGTCTAGGGCTTAGGACTTAGCATTTAGGCTTTAGGATTAGGGTTTAGGGGTTAAGGGGTTAAGGGGTTAAGGGTTTCCAGTGATGCCGCGCAAGGTTCTACGCGACCCTTTTCCTGATGTTCAAGGCCGGTGACGTTCTAAGTGAGCGAGCCAATTCCTTGCAGATAAGAAATCCTTACATGATGCAGGATCTTTCTATGAGTTGAGGTATATATTCCTGAATCCAGAACTATTTGGCTCTTTATGGGGACTTCTCATATAAGCCCGACAAACCTCCTAAGCCCCTTGAATCCTTTGTTTAAGCAAGCCTATACACCCATTAGGAGGTTCATGATTACTTATAAGCAGGTTTTGCAGTAGGCTAACTATGGTTATAGCCTTACCTAGATACCAAAAACCCTACTGAAAAGCACCCATGAACCTTCAAGTACAAGCCCCCCAAACCCTAAACCCTAAACCCTAAACCCTGAACCCTGAACCCTAAACCCTAAACCCTAAACCCTAAACCCCCCCCAAACCCCAGGTGGTGCTGAGCATCATGCCCCTCTGGGGTCTGCGAGAGCTTCTGCGCGGCACGCTGGCCCTGGAGTGGCGCCGCTACCTCACGGGGGCCCTCCTGATGCCTGGCTCACTTCGGCAAGATAGGGCCGGAAGAATTACTAACAGTGTTCCTTTGTGGTTCCTGTATATATATATACTATAATAACCCCAAAACCCCATTCCGATTATGAAGGCCCCTATATCAGGCTCTTGGGATATGTTACACTTTTCCCTTCTTGGGGCTTACGGGTGTTCATGTTCTGGAATGTTTTTCAGAGGGTTTTAAGGGCCACCCGAGTTTAGTTTCTAGGCCAATTGGTCTCGAGGGGCTTGCAGGGATTTAGGGTCAGTACTGGGAGTTATGGGGCACACCCTGGCACCTTGGGATGCTCCCCCTTATACTAAGAGTCATTAATAGGGATTGTAGTAGCCCCTGTTATCGTCCCTATTCAGGACTCTTGGTATAAGGGTGAAGATTTCAAGCGACACCTCAGTCCGGGTAGTCGGTACCCACCCGATAATCCTAAACGCAGTGCTACATACGAAGAACAAGACGCACTTCCGAGGGAGAAAGCCGGCCTTTACATCAAGTTCCTTCATAAAGGAACCTAAGCCCTGAACCCGAAACCCTGAACCCTAAACCCTAAACCGCAGGCCCAGAGTTGGAAAAGCCTTGAGACCGAGTTGAATGTAAGGTTTAACTGTAGGGCAGATGGCCTCCGAGGACCCGATACATCGGAGACTCGCGGATGTACTACCGCACCTGGGAGCAACCGTACTCTACCCGCGTGGGGGGGGGGGGGGGTTAGGGTGCATTGCATATCTCTCTCTTTTCCGCTCTGCCTCCTTGCCTCCCTGCCTCCCTCCCTGCCTCTTTCCCCGACCTCCCCGCCTGCCAGCCTTGCGCAAAGGACAATTTAATGCCCCAGCTTCCTGCCCGTTCGTTGTCTTCAGCCCCCCAAGCTCATGAGCCTATCAGGTCTGAAGCTCTTGGGCAAGGGCCTCGACAACCCAGACCAGCGCATTGCGCAAGATTGCGGCGAGTTCACAGACGCGCCTCTGGGCGGCATTCAGCGGCACAAACCAGCAACACAAGGCAAGAATACATGCTCTCTAAGCGCCTACGGCACATGTAAGCATAGACATCATGCTGAACACTGCTACAGGCAGCGTCGACTCTTGCCTGGGCCAAGCAAACTTTCAGGAAAAGATGGCTCGGAGGCCCCAGCAAGCTGAGGATTCTGCAGTTCTTGGCCCTGTTGGTGCAGAACATCATGCTGATCCTCTTGCAGTCCTCTCTCTTGTTCAACATCTCGCGTGACCTCTTCTACTTTGTCGTGGTCTACTCGGTGGTCTTGTGCCTGGCTTGCAAGAGTCACCCTGTTCTGTTCTCTGTGGAGTTCTCAATATCTACGATTCAGAGTAGGCCCTTTTTTCCTTTTTTTAGGGCTTAGGGCATAGGTTCCCTTAGAAGCAACTTGAGACCAAGATAGGGCACCCTTTTATTCCTAGGCTACTCTTGGGTCTCAATATTGGGTTCCCAAAAACAGGGGTCCCCCTCTGGTTCCTCTGATAAGAGGGAGGAGGAGGAGGAGGTCCCTCATTTTGGGGGACATGCGCACATCAGCTTCATGAAGCCCTAAAAACCCTTATAAGAAGGCCAATTCTTGCGGCCCCTCTCAGGAACGTGCTCACCTTCGTGGTCTTCGGCGGCCCGCTGACGCGCCTGAGGCGGCGCACGCTGGCGCAGGAGGCGACGTTTCGCTTCGGCCTCGTGCGGGCCGTTCGGATTGCACGTCGTGGCAGGTGACTCCCATAAACTTCAACCCTGAAGCATCCTCAAGTCCTCATAATGTAGGGGTCGGAATGAGTATACTAATTAACAATATCCCCTTATGGTCCCTTTATCACTGTACTATAGTGACCCCCAAAAGCCGATTCTAATTCTTCAGGCTTCTATATTACAAACTCCAAACAGATTTTGAGGTCAGAGAGCACGCAGAGTCCATCGCCTTCTACAGCGGCGCCGGATTCGAGCGCTGGCGCTGTCAGGAGCTCTTCACCAGCTTAATGCACACCCTCTACAGCCACCTGGCACTGGGACTCTTAGGGTTTAGGGTTTAGGGTTCCAAGCCGTACAAGAGTTGGTATATAGGTTCTAACGCTGCAGGAATAGGTAAGCAGCTGTGGAGTCAGGTGTACAGACTTCATGCCTCCCACCCCCCCACCCTTCCCCCCACACGCGTGGCAATGGCAAGTGGAGTTGTTCAAAATTGGTGTTTTGTTTTTTGTGGGGGTTTTCTTTACATTGAATGTCTTCTTTGCCGTAGGGCCGTAGGGCCACTTCCAATTGGGGCATTCCGAAGAAAGAACCTGCCGTAGATCAACCCCCCCCCCCAAACCCCCCCAAAAAACCCAATAAATCCTGAACCCTAAACTCACAACCCTAAACCCTAAACCCTAAACCCTGTAAGTCCAGCAAACAAAGTCCCTTTCAGGAATGCTGGGCGTTACAGTCAGCTTCTCCGTCATCTTGGCCGCCGCCAACTACGTGGTGCGCGTGGCGCCTTTCGCTGTCTTGGCAGGCCCGCAGGAGGGCAGGCGGTACTCCCCCCCCTCCCAAGGGTTTAGGGTTTCAGGGTTTCAGGGTTTAGGGTTTCGGGTTTAGGGTTTAGGGTTTAGAGTTTAGGGTTTAGGGTTTAGGAGGCTTAGGGCAAGGGTTTTCGGAGTTCAGGAGTTAGGGATCAGGCTTAGGGATGTCCTCCGAAAATCCTCCAGTCCAGGCAAGTACTTCGCTGGAGACATAGACTTCGGAGCCATGATGGAGGCCTCAGTAGCTGAATGAGTGCACTTTAGGGTTTCGGGATTAGGGATTAGGGTTTAGGGTTTAGGGTTTAGGCACTTTTTGGGATACTAGAATCCCCTATAGAACTGAAAGTGTGCGCTTTTTTGGGAGAGGCCTTTTCGATTCTCTCCGGATTGGAGACGGCCTTCACAACCCTTGTGTCTCAGATGAGCCCGGCGCTCAGACTGACCTTTGCGATTGGGCAGTTGATCTAAATGTTGATGCTTTTTAAGGGGGGTTCTCAGAAGACAGGGAATAAGACTTTAGAGAGAGACCAGAAAGGACAATACTTTAGATTTCAAACCCCAATTTCGAGTCTTGGCCATTTAAGACCCATGCAGAAGCGGCAGGGCCATCTGCTGTGGTGTGATCTAACTTGAAATTTCTATTCTGCGTGAATGATCATGATTGCCTGATTTCGGTTGCTCGTGTGCTTGTTTGCCTTTACGCGTCTTTGCTCGTTTGCTATTGTCTTACTTGGTGCCGCTGTCCTCGGTTTCGAGCAAGCATGCGGTGACAGCAAGGTGCGATCACTGACATGGGAGCGCAGGCAATACGCATTCAACAGATCTGGGATTTGGTGTCCGAGCGAAGTGAAGAGTTGGCGGACAATCCTGCCATAACGCTGGAGCGGGATGCTGGCAACAACGGCCAGGACATGGTTTTTGGCAGCTAGAAACCCTGAAACTCACAAGAAGTTTTAAACACTTCCCAGACCTAAAGAGGACTCGCATGTTCCAAGGAATATGACATGATTTACAGAACATTCCTCAGTTGCAGGGGTTTTGGTTTTGTTACAAAGAGTTCTATGTGCCCATACACCCTAAACCCTGAACCCTAAACCCTAAACCTTAAACCCCTCAGGAGCCACCGGTACTTCTCCAGATGGAGGAGGTGACTCTCCAGACGCCATCAGGCCATGCAGTGTTGGTGGAGCGCCTGTCGTTCCAGCTCAAGCAAGGCCCAGCGTGGTCAACTGAGAAGGTAGCTAACTTGGGCGGTTTTCCCAAAATCAGGGTACCCTATCTAGGACCCAGAGTCGGCCCGTCTTCCGGTTTTTAGGGTTTGGGTTCCTTCATAAGCCCCTTTAAACCAAAATTTCAGAAGATTCATTGAAGGTGGCTCAGGGTTTTGGGCTGGCTCTTTGCCGTAGTACCACCACAGTGGCCCGACGACACCTTGACATTCACCGCCCTTGCCAATCCGTGGGTTGAGGGTTTAGGGTTTAGGGTTTAGGGCTTACGGCTTAGGGCTTAGGGCTTAGGGTTTAGGGTTTCGGGTTTGAGGTGAGTCGCTGCTGTTGTCTGGCCCCAGCGGCGTTGGCAAGAGCTCGCTGCTGCGGTGCATCGCAGGACTCTGGGGGCGAGGTGCTCACTTTCCCGCCCTGGTTCTTAGTAGGGAATGAGGGAGCTAGGGCCCTATGTACTCCCTTTAAAGGGTATAGGGCCCTAATTCCCTCATTCCCTACTAAGAACCAGCGAGTTGCTTTGGGTGTGCTACTTGGAGGCTCATGGGTACTTATAAGAGGGGTTTTTAGGGGAGGGCCTATTTTTTGGGGTCTTTTTTTTTTTGGGGCCTTTTTTTTTTTTTGGTCGATTTTCTTGGTTTTTCCTAAGAAAACCACCATTCCCTCCACATTTTTAAAGGATTTGATGCATTTTCGTGGTTTTTCGTACGAAAAACAGTAATTTCTCTGTGGTTTCATAGGAAAGCGTTATTTCTGGTAGGTTTTAGAAGGAAAGAAGGAAAGAAAGGAAGGAAGCAAGGATGAAAGAAAGGAAGAAAACACGGAAGGAAGGAAGGAAGGAAGGAAGAAAGGAGGGAAGGAAGAAAGGAAGGAAGCAAGGAAGGAAGAAAGGAAGGAAGAAAGGAAGGAAGCAAGGAAGGAAGAAAGGAAGCGTGCTTCGAAGCCCAAGAAACTAGTTGAAAAACATCGTGTGAGCATTGTGTTTGCAAATGGGGGGGGCTGCGCCCCCCCCAACCCCCCGCTTTTTTTCAGCCGATGCCCAAGAAACTGGTTGAAACGCATCATGTGAGCAGGGTGTTTGCAGAACCCCGCTTCTTTCAAGCTGTACCAAGCGTGCTTCAAAGCCCAAGAAACAAGTTGAAAAGCATCGTGTGAGCATTGTGTTTGCAAATGGGGGGGGCTGCGCCCCCCCCAACCCCCCCGCTTTTTCTTTTTTTTTAAGCCGTGCAGAGCGCGCTTCAAAGCCCAAGAAACTTGTTGACACCCATCATGTGAGCAGGGTGGTTGCAAATGGGGGGCGCAGACCCCCCAAGCTTCTTTGAAGCCGTTCAAAGCCCAAGAAACTAGTTGAAAAAACATCGTGTGAGCATTGTGTTTGCAAATGGGGGGGGCTGCGCCCCCCCCAACCCCCCCGCTTTTTTTTTAAGCCGTGCAGAGCGTGCTTCAAAGCCCAAGAAACTTGTTGACACCCATCATGTGAGCATGGTGTTTGCAAATGGGGGGGGGGCTGCGCCCCCCCCCAACCCCCCACCGCTTCTTTTAAGCCGTACCAAGCGTGCTTCAAAGCCCAAGAAACTAGTTGAAAAACATCGTGTGAGCATTGTGCTTGCAAATGGGGGGGCTGCGCCCCCCCCAACCCCCCCCGCTTTTTTTAAGCCGTGCAGAGCGCGCTTCAAAGCCCAAGAAACTTGTTGACACCCATCATGTGAGCAGGGTGTTTGCAAATGGGGGGCGCAGACCCCCCAAGCTTCTTTTAAGCCGTTCAAAGCCCAAGAAACTAGTTGAAAAACATCGTGTGAGCATTGTGTTTGCAAATGGGGGGGGCTGCGAGCCGAAGCCCAAGAAACTAGTTGAAACCCATCATGTGAGCAGGGTTTTTGCAGATGGGGGGCACAGCCCCCCCAACCCCCCCCCCCCGCTTTTTTTAAGCCGTACCAAGCGTGCTTCAAAGCCCAAGAAACTAGTTGAAAAGCATCGTGTGAGCATTGTGTTTGCAAATGGGGGGGGGCTGCGCCCCCCCCAACCCCCCCGCTTTTTTTAAGCCGTGCAAGCGCGCTTCAAAGCCCAAGAAACTTGTTGCATGTTTGTTTGCAAATGGGGGGCGCGACCCCCCAACCCCCCTGCTTTTTTTAAGCCGTGCAGAGCGTGCTTCAAAGCCCAAGAAACTTGTTGACACCCATCATGTGAGCAGGGTGTTTGCAAATGGGGGGGGGGCGTCCCCCCCCAACCCCCCCCCGCTTCTTTTAAGCCGTACCAAGCGTGCTTCAAAGCCCGAGAAACTAGTTGAAAAAAAGTATGAATCCGATGAAAATATAGAGGGAATGATAGAAACCAAGAAAACGAACCAAATAGGGTTTTCCCTAGGACAAACTAAGGAAAAGCAACGTACGCTTTGACGTTTGACGAAATCCGTCCAAAATGTAATCAGAAGAGGGTTTCCTTAGGAAAAACCAACGAAAACCTCGTTTTTTTTCAAACCGTGCAGAGCGTGCTTCAAAGCCCAAGAAACTTGTTGACACCCGTCATGTGAGCAGGGTGTTTGCAAATGGGGGAGCGGGGCTGTGTTTTCCCCCAACCCCCCCCGCTTCTTTTAAGTCGTACCAAGCTTGCTTCAAAGCCCAAGAAACTAGTTGAAAAGCATCGTGTGAGACCCCCCCCAACCCCCCCGCTCTTTTTTTTTGGAAGCCGCGCAGAGCGTGCTTCAAAGCCCAAGAGGTGTTTGCAAGTGGGGGGGCTGCGCCCCCCCCCCCAACCCCCCCCGCTCTTTTAAGCCGTACCAAGCGTGCTTCAAAGCCCAAGAAACGAAGGAAATGACAGGATATCTGTCCAAAATGTAAGGAAAATAGGGTTTTCCCCCTAGGAAAAACCAAGGAAAACCTAAGGGAAATTACAGGAAATCCGTCCAAAATGTTAAAAAAAAACATAGGTTTTTCCCTATGAAAAACCAACGAAAACCTAAGGGAAATGACAGAAAATCCGTCCAAAATGTAAGGAAAGTAGGTTTTCCTAGAGAAAACCAAGAAAATCGACCAAGAAAAAAAAAAGAAAGGCCCAAAAAAAAAAAATAAAAGACCCCAAAAAAAAACTCCACCGTTTTTAGGGGGGAAACATGGTTATCACCTTAGTTAGGGTACTTATAACCTTACTTAGAAGCACCCATGAAGCTTCAAGAAAGTCAGCTGCCCAAAGTGCCCACGAATTACGCCCTTGACGTACGAACATTCCTTAAAGCATCGTCAGAATCTATATCATAAGGTGTTTTTTTTGCTCGCAGAGCATGGGATTTCCCTAGGTAGCTTCACACCTCAGCAGTCTCCTTCGAACGATCCCCTGGTGCAGGCACTGGAAGCATCCGGTGCTGCCCCCAGAGGCAGACGTTCTTTCTGCCTCAAGAGACTAGGCAGGACCTTGCTTTCTTTGTGTTCTTTCCTGGTTGGTTCTTACGAGGTGCGGTTCCTGCCCTAAAACCTGCAACCATAAACCTTACACCCTCAGGGCCTTAAACCCGATGTTTTTGCAAACCCTCGAACCTTACGCTACCCTAAAGGCCTTAAATCTTATTTTTTTCGTATCACTTAATGGCCAACCTAGGAGACGTACCTTTGCCTGGGATCGCTGCGCGAGAACGCCATCTACCCGCAGGCGGGGCCCTTCTTGGGGTGCGAGATTCGGCATCCTCAGGATACTTGCAGGTGCATGGGTACTTCTAAGTCGCGTTACAAGCAGGATAACTATGGTTATATCCTTACTTAGGGTATAGGAGCCTGAAAAAGTAAACTAAACATTTAAGCTCCCTATAGTATACCCCTTGTGGAAGAGCATACTACAGGAACCGATAAGAAAAGAAAGTCATTATGACCTGATGATCCTGTTCTAGATTTGCAACATAAACTGCATCTCTATTTGTAACCCCATGGCCCGCTATATTAACATCTCAAAGGCCTACTTCAATATTAGAACTTCGACCCGCAACCTCTTCACCCCACAACCTCTGGACGGCGTTCTCGTCTTTTTTTGGGTGCGGGTGGTGGGGAGGCGTCTCGCAAGTTTGGCCGGTGCATGTTGCGGCATGGGAGGGTGCGCAGCGACTGTGGGTGAGTGGGTATGATGTTTATGCTGGTTTTGAGTTGATGGCTTAAGGGTTGCTGAACAACACATGTCGTTGTATTCGTTCAGATGTATCTATATTTTGGTTTACTTATAAGTATATTGGATGCATGCTGTTGCTTCTGGTTGTGTCGCTGTCTGTATGTTTCTTTATGCCTGTATACTTAGACATGTATGTATGCATGTGTGCATGTATGTGTCTAGTGTATTCGTTTATTTGTATACGCATCTTTTCAAGATATTCACATGCAGACACACCCGCACACATATGTGCATAACATATATATATATATGTATATGTATATATATATATATATATATGTAAGAGGGACCTTTAGGTACTATGTGATTACTTTCCTTTCTTGGAGAAGGAGGTTAAATAGTTTAAATAGTTTAGATAGTTTAGATAGTTTAGATAGTTCAGGAAGCCCCTGAACTATCTAAACTATCTAACCTCGATTTTGGGAGAAAAGGAGGTTAGATAGTTTAGATAGTTTAGATAGTTTAAATAGTTTAGACGAGCCCCTAAACTATCTAAACTATCTAACCTCGATTTTGGGAGAAACAGAGGTTAGATAGTTTAGATAGTTTAGATAGTTTAGATAGTTTAGAAAGTTTCAAACCTCCTGGGGGCCTCCCCGGAAAGAGGTTAGATAGTTTAGATAGTTTAGATAGTTCAGGAAGCCCCTGAACTATCTAAACTA
>CAJNDS010002101.1:0-60000 GCA_905221605.1 Symbiodinium natans
TATATAGCGTTGCTTGTAGAAAAAACGCTGCTCACATTATCTCGTTTTTGAATCACGCACAGGACCGGGCCTTCTCCCAGACACTCCAAATAGGTCTCCGATAGATGTTTTGCTGCCGACGCAAACAATCTTCTTGACGCCGATTTCCTTCTTGGGCGCTGGATTGTTCTATTATCTCTCAGATTTCTATTCATGCTTAAAGATCCGTATGTCTCATTCTTGCCAAGTGCCGCCATTCCCATAGATATGATACGATCTTCATTCTCTAATACTGCGTCATTAAAAGTGTTGCGAATCATTATGCGGAGAGAAAGTTCCTTCGTGGTTTCGAGCCCATGGTGTTGAGTGTTGAGAGTTAGGGGGGGTTCGAAGAATGAACCCTCTTTTCGACAATCAAGTTCAGCATCATTGGAAGAACAACGAAAGCGGCAATTATTCATGTCGCCCCTCCAATTTTCTGTGGCTCGGAGATGCCGCGCAACACAGCAGCAGTCACAAACTCGGTGTTAAAGAAAGCTACAAAAAATCTATGATAAGTTGAAACCATGCTCAATTCACGCAGCAGAAAACCGGACCCCCTCTCGTCATGCCTCTAGGGATACATTGTGGCCCTTCCCGTGCGAGAACAGTGGACATACCAAGACAAACAGGGGATCCTTGGTGAGACAAACGTTCATTCAGAGCATAGGTTTAAGGGGGTTCCTGGCAAGGGGAAAATGCTCAGATCTGGCAGGAATACGTGCTACATGCATGATTGTGCTAAAACAACTGTACTTGCAAGGTCTGATAGGGGCTTGCATGGCTTCGGGTTCACGGTATGCGTTTGCGCAGAGAGGACGCAGAAACCCCGCGCTTTCAAGACTAATGGCTCACCAAGACCTTCAGAGAAGCCGGAGAGCATCTTCAAAACGACTGTACCACATAGCCGCCATGTACTGCACACAACATCACCATCTCACATGCCTCCTTACGACCCTGCAGGGCCTGTACCAAGAAATCTGGAGCTGATTGCTGCCTGGCGAAGTCCGCGGCCGTCCAGCCCCGCGCTGAGCGGAGGTCTAGGTTAGACCCCGCGGTGATGAGGATGGCAGCACCTTCATAATGGCCCTGGAGAATGGCAGCCATGAGGGGAGTGCTGCCATCATGATGATAGCAGAGTTGCGTGAAAGGCGTTGTGTATCCAAGGCTGTGCTTGAGAGACTTGAGTGCAACAGCAATCCCGAATGGGGTCAGCAGCTTGAGCTTCCTCTGCTCATTTATGTCTGCCCCCAGGTCAATCAGCTGCTGGATGATCGTCGCCCTTGGCCTGAAAATCACCGAGAAATGAAGAGCGTCAGCTAGGTCGGCGGCTTCCAGTAAGCGGCCTCCCAGCGCCAGAAGTTCCTCGAAGGCGGCGACAGACCCAAACATGCACGCAACGCTGATCGCAAGGGAGCCCAGGGGGTCCCGAGCAAGGGGATTGCAACCAGCATCACACAGAAGTCGAGCACCCTCTGCGTTGTCGCCCATGCAAGCCTTGGTAGCCCACGTCAGAAACCGTTTTGAAATGAGGGTGCCCTTTTTAGGGTACAGTGTTTTTGTCAGGGAACCGAGAACCAAAAAAGGGCAAAAGGGTTATCACTGGGCTCCCAAGACGCTGAGGCAAGAAGCCACCCACCATCAGCCATCGCTTTGGCTGAGAGTAGCAAGCGGCAGCACTCATTATTTTTGTGGCGTAGGCACAGGTCGAGTGCCACAATCCCCTTCATTGCACCGTATTTTGCGTTGGCCTTTGTGGCCCTGTGGTTTGGATTGGCCCGCTGCTCCAGAAGACTTTGAAGCAACAAAGGTTCCCCGCGAAGAGCAGCATAGTGCAGCGGCGACCACCCACAACTATCCACCTCATCGATTGTCGTGAAACCGTTCTGAATCAGGAACTCAGCTACTTCATGGGATGCGATATCGAGCTTCGTGCCGATCCTCCGGTCAGTTGGCACCATGTTGAACACTGGCTGGACCATGAAGCCTCTCAGCAACACTGGCTGAAGGTTCAAGGTCACGCGGTAGCCGACAAAATCCCGTGCTTCCAGAAGCATGAGCAGCTTCCTGTGCAAAAACTTCTGGAGAACTGGGCCGAGACGATCCCGATCCAGTGTCTTTGCGAACCGGCCCTCACCTGGAGGACCACAGAAAAAACCCGGTTGGGAGGAGACCAGCTCGAACTGTGTTGCGCTCTTGATCACGACAAACGACTCATCGCGTGCCAGCTCTCTACACAGCCTCTCCACACGGCACCTGTGCCGCGCTAGGGAAGTGCAAAATACCGCGGCATCTACATGGTCTTACCCAACCTTTAGCGGCATACAAACATGCTCAAGTTGTGTAACAGAAGAAGTGCTATAGGGGCCGGTTTCGGGGGTTATTCTAGTATACCTATAAAAAGGGACCCTAAAGGAAGAATTACTATTCCTAACCATTCCGACCACTAAATTTGATTCCAAAAAAGGGTCGGGTTACCATCCCCTGTCTGCCCAACTCGAAGGTGTGAAGACCTTGCCCAACACTGGGGACTCAACCACCGGGGCAAGGACGAAGAAGAAGGCGCTTCTGTCGATGTACGTGGGTATGGAGTCGATGGCATGGGGTAAACCTTAGCAGCCCATGAACCATACTATAATAAGGGCACCCTTTTGTTGGTTGGTAATTTTCTGAGGGAAGCAGAACCAAAACTAAAAGGGAAAAGGGAACCACTGGGCTACCAAGAAACTGATCTTGTCACGCTGCGGACAGGAGAAGTAGTCGTACCAAAGGAAAAGAGGACAGGAGCGCAACTCTGAGCAAGACAACCCAGAGTTGGGGAAGAACAGCTCCGCGTGAATGTCCTGGTAGATGTGATGCACGTCTGACATCATGTGCCTGGCGGAGATCTTTGCACCAACTGAAACTTTTCAATGTGCAAGCCCTAAACTCTAAACCCTAAACCCTAAGCCAATATGAAGCTTGAACTTTGAAGAGTCCAAGGGGCCGACGGGGCTTTTTTGTACCACTTGCCCTGAATGTGGCCAAACTCTCGTCATCAACCACCCGTTTCTTTTTTAGCCTAAACCCCAAAACCCTAAACACCCTCAACCCTAAGCACTCTAAACACCCTCAACGCCCTAAACACTAAACCCTGAACATCCTAAAAACCCTAAAAACCCTAAAGACCCTAAAGACCCTAAAACCCTAAAGACCCTAAAACCCTCTCGCTCTCTTCGGCCCTAGCCTCAAAGCATCCTGGAGAACCGCCATTTGGCGGAACTCAGGATCTGGACTGCCATCATCGACCCATTGGTGTGAGATGAAGGCGGCATTCCCCAGGCTCTTGTCAAAAATGGCCAGGACGCCTTGCTCCTTCCAGGGGGTTTAGGGCTTACTTAGGGCTTATGAGGGCTTAGAGCTTAGGGCTTAGGGTTTAGGGTTTAGGGTTCAGGGGCCTCTAGCCATCCATGCCCGTAATGGTGGTAAGAGTGTTTTTTTTTTGTTGCGGGTGCTTTTTTGCTGTGGGTGCGGGGGCGCGTTTTTTTTTTTGCTGCGGGTGCGGGGGCGCGTTTTTTTTTTGCTGCGGGTGCGGGTGGGCGTTTTTTTTTGTTGCGGGTGCCGTGGGGGCGCCTTTTTTTTTTGCTGCGGCTGCGGAGCGTTTTTGCTTTTTTCTCTATATTTTACTATGAAAACCTTTATTTTCTCTAATTTTCAATAGGAAAACCTCTCTCTCCTCTATATTTGAATAGGAAAACCTCTTTCTTCTCTATATTTGAATATGAAAACCTCTATTTTCTCTACATTTAGCATGAAAACCTCTAGTTTTTCTAATTTCTCTATACTTCAATTCGAAAACCTCTGTTTCTCTCTATTTTATAACTAAAACCTCTATTTCTCTCTATTTTTGTCTATATCGTCATAGTTTTCCTCTATATTTAATGAGGAAGACATGAGAGAGGAATACATGAGAAACTTATTCTCTGTGTTATCTCAATATGTGACTTGCAATTAAAAGTGTTTTTGTTCCTCTTGTCCCAATTTTAATAGGAAGCCCATTATTTCCTCCGTCTCTGAATAGGCAAACCTCCATTGTCTTAACATTTGAACATGAAAACCTCTATTCTCTACATTTGAATATCAAGACCTCTACATTTTAATATGAAAACACTTTGTATTTTCGCTATATTTTCGTATGAAAGCCTCTATTTCCTCTATGTTGTCATAGGAAGCATCTAATTTCTCTATATTGTATAGCGAAAACCTCTATTGTTCTATAGTTTCTTATTTTGTCAGTATTTTCAGACTTCTTCTCTTTATTTCACGAGGAAGACATGAGAGAGGAATACATGAAAAGCTAATTCTCTATATTGTCATAAGAGTACATGCATTATCTCTATTTGTGACTCGTAGACAACAAGTGTTTTTGTTCATGTCTCATAACACAAGCTCTATTTTCTCGATTCTTTACTAAGAAGACGTTTATATCTCTATTTTTTAAACGGAAAATTCAACTTCCACCATAAGGTCTGAATTTTCGTAGGAAAGCAAGCATATATTCCAACTTTCTTCAGGGGGTTGGGGGCTGCGCAGACCGCCGCATTTGAAAACACAATGCCCGCATCATGGGTTTGGAAGGGATTCGTAAGCTTTGAAGCAGGCTTGCCGGCTAAGAAAAAGCGGGGGGGTTGGGGGGGGCGCAGCCCCCCCCATTTGCAAACACAATGCTCGCATCATCATGGGTTTGGAAGGGATTCGTATGATTGAAGCAAGTTTGCCGGGCTAAAAAGCGCAGCCCCACCCCCCCCCCCTTTCAAGCGGGGGGGAATGCTCTCATGATGGGTTCGGAAAGGATTCATTTGCTTTGAAGCAAGCGGCATGGCTTTAAGCAGCGGGGGGGTTGGGGGGGGCGCAGCCCCCCCCTATTTGCAAACCCAATGCTGGCATGATAGGCTTGGACAGGATTCATATGCTGAGAAGCGACCTGGCACGGTTTTAAAGAGGGGGGGGGGGGTCGGGCGGGGTGCAGCCCTCCCTCCACCGTTTGCAAACACAATGCTCGCATGATGGCCTTGGGAAGGATTCAGTGCTTTGAAAACGCTTGCACAGTTTAAAGGAGGGGGGGCGTTGGGGACGGGGTTGGGGAGGAAATTGCAAAACAAATGACCTGGGGGGTGGGGAGGAAAGGCGGGGGGGGGGGGGGGCTTTTTTTTTTGCTGCGGGGCGGGCGCGTTTTTTTTTTTTTGCTGCGGGTGCGGGGGCGACACGCGCCAGGTCACTCACTCACCTGGGGGGTGGGGGAGGAAGGGGGGGGGGGGAGGGGGAGGGGGGGGGGGGGGGTGCGTTTTTTTTTTGCTGCGGGTGCGGGGGCGCGTTTTTTTTTTGCTGCGGGTGCGGGGCCGCGTTGTTTTTTTTTTGCTGCGGGTGCGGGGGCGACACGCGCCAGGTCGCTCACTCACCTGGGGAGTGGGGAGGAAGGGGCGGGGGGAGGGGGGGGGTGGGGGGGGCGCGTTTTTTTTTTTGCTGCGGGTGTGGGGGCGCGTTTTTTTTTTTTGCTGCGGGTGCGGGGGCGACACGCACCAGGTCACTCACTCATCGGGGCGGCCCCCGAAAAAAGCACCCACAGCAAAAAAGCACCCACAAAAAAAAAAAAAACACGGGTTCCCCGTAATGGTACGCCCTCTGAGACCCAAAACCTTTTTTGCATCTGGACTCTGCAGGATAGGATTCGGGTGCAACCCTGAACCCGAAAACCTTACGCCCACTCTCAAATGCTGAGCCCAAAACCTCAAACCTTAACCCAAGCTGTCCCCAAGCCAAGTTTGCTCCTTTAGGTCTTCGTGGGGCTCAACTTTCCTCATACTTAGCAGGGCTTCCAGCGGCACGGTGTACATCGGGAAAAGGGCATCGCTTGCATCAGCACCTGCCGATCTACAAAGTCATGCAATGTGTGTCCGAAATCGCTGGGCTCTAGGGTTGGGACTTCGGACAGACTAAGCTAATGACCCTAAACCCTAAACCCTAAACCTTAAAACCCTAAACCCTAAACCCTAAACCCTAAGCAATGACATCGGGTTTCTCTTGTCAATCAACAAGGCCAACGAAACAGACTTGATAACAAAGGCCCTCAGAGGGATGCGACATCACAGGCCTCCACAAGAAGGGTTTCGGGTTTAGGGTTTAGAGTTTAGTTTTTTTTTTCCCTCGGTTTAGGGTTTAGGGTTTAGGGTTTGGGGTTTGGGGTTTAGGGTTTAGGGTTTAGATGCTTTGGGACGTATGTGTTGCAGCGGGCCGCAGCTTCTTTCTGCAGCGGAGCCCAAAACGTATTCCCAAGATATCTCAAGTCGCCCACGGTTTATGACAAATGTACATGTCTCGTGGCACGCGTGTAACTAATGCACATCCCCAAACGAAACAAGATCAGGATACTGCAGCTTTCTGGGAATCTGCAGTTAGTCACATGACTCCATATTTGAAAGCTGACAGACTGCAACCCCTATTCAGGTGTCATGTAAAAGTCTAACTAGAACTCGAACAGACGGTGAAGGCCCAAGACCCCCCAAAAAGCAACCCTAAACCCTAAACCCTAAACCAACTCTGAGAGGAGAACCGGTTTTGGTTCTTTGTGTTTTCCCTAGCGTTGACGGGGGGTTTGCTTGAGAACGCCAAGAAAGATGGTCTCGGGCTTTACACTCCCCCCAGACAGCGCGGGCAGCATAAACCAACCAGAACCCAAGGGCTTAGGGCTTAGGGCTGAGGGTTTAGGGTTTAGATTCTCCCCTCAGGATTGTTTTATTTGGGGGCTTTTCGGCTTTATTCACTCAGCAGCTAGTCCAGACCACTGGCCAGCAAGTAAGGATAACCAAACACGCAGGAAGAAAAATCATTTGGTCTCAGCAGAGATGTAAAATTCCGGTTGGTGTACATTACTTAGTTTACCGCTTTACTTTGCTACAAACATGGAAAAACAGTATGCAACATGTTTTTGTTTCGCACCCTCGAACACCCAAAACCATCCAGCACCAAACTCTTGCCTTTGATTTCGGCCCCCAAATAAAAAAAAAAAAACATGGGCGAGGGGTGACATGATGATTATGGCAGCGATGACGATGCTGATGATACGGTGATGATCATTTTGATGATGTTGATGATGATCATCAGCATGCTACTCATGACAGGCGTTCGATGTTTCTGCGCACTTTCGGGCGTCTGCTGTCCAGGTTTTGGTGTTGCAGGGGGCACCACCACAGAAAACCATAAGTGTTCCTATACCCCCCAAAATTTTGAAACCATGACTGCCACCTGCTTGAGCTTGTCCTTGCAGAACTTCCGCGTATTCCTCCAATGGGCTGGGAACAAGCCGAGGTCCCCCAAGGCAAGGCATCCAGTGGCCACATGAAAGTCACACAGAGTTCATGACTCCCGCAGAACTAGCACAGAAGCATGTGATCTACTCTTGTGGGCTTGTGTATGCTGCACCCTGCTTCCGCCCTATTGCATATTCTCCGCAGCTGTTGAAACCCATTCTGAGATACACTGTGTAGCACCAGTTGACACTTATCCATGCAAGCTGCACGCAGTAAGGAGAGCCCAGGACTTCAGAAACGGAGAGGATACAGGAAATCTACCAACCGCCGAACCCTCGTATGATATGTTGTGAGTATCTATTCTTGTACTAAACCGTATAGTAAACAATGTACGGTTTCGGCGCTCACTCTCGCACAAGGCCGGCAAGGTCTGTAGGTCAATGTTTACGGTTCATGACATGGAGGCCCCGCAGTTTGAGGGTAGAAGGGTAGAATGTGCGTACTGAGGTTGCTCAATGAATTCCATCTTTCTAAGTGCAAGTTCATGGCTGTATGAAGTGCAGGCACATTCATTAGGAGATGCTCCGAACCGAGAAAACCTTCAACAAAGAATGGAACTTGGACCCCCTAAACTCCCGAACCCGCCAAGCCCTGCAGCTAACATCAACCATGTTAAGTGCACAAGACAAGGATAGTATGCTGTAGTATACTCTAAGCCCTAAACCCTAAACCCTAAACCCTTAAGCTTACGGCAACAGATTCAGCTTAGGCACCATTCTTTGACCCTAAGCTGCAATCACACACTCTCACGCACGCCCAGACACGTTTATCTTTGCAGTTTGTTTAACGTGACAGACGAGCCCTGGACGGAAGTACGGACATCCCCAACCAGAACTTTTTGGCTTAGACCGTCCTTAACGACCAGCCTTTAGGCAGTAAAGCAGTCGAAGTGATATGAGGACCCCGCTAGACCTCTAATCCGATGCCCTTCTCGCATCTGTGCTCTGCTGTCTGTCTACCTGTCGTTCTGTACGCGAGATAAACCCTGAAGACTCCAAACTTCAACCCCGTCCCTATACCCCAAAGCTAGGGGATAGGATTACGGGGACCCTTGGGAATGTAGACCCTCTGAAGAAGGTCTCTGTTTAAGAGAGCCAGAAGAGGGTTAAGAAGGGGTTCCCTTTTAAGGGTCCCCCTTATCCTACCTAGGATAAGCATCCCTAACCCTCACAGCACACTTTTGACCATTGCCAGGAGTTCTTAACTGGGCTCTGACCGGGAACCCTAAACCCTAAACTCTAAGACCTAAACCCTAAACCCCAAACCCCAAACCAAAAACCCTAAACATCCTTAGAACCACTGATAGTCAAACATGACCCTGCTTATGAACCTACTTTTAAGTAGTAGCTCCACTTTGCACAAGCTTTTGGAGCACAGGATTCGAGTGCGAGTCCTAGGTCCTAAGGTCCTACAACCGAATTTCACACCGGCGGCTACAATGCCCATCCAACCATTCTGAACCCCATATGTGAAAGCTCAAATCTCATGATGCCGCTCTCCCAAGCAACCCTTGCAAGATGAGCGCCCCCGCCGGAGTGTGATGGATTCCCCAATGTGGGTACTCCCAGACGCGTATCTACCAGGTGCTGCCAGATAAAGAGAGTACCTGTACATGTGCTGCGCCTGCGCAGCCGGTTTCTTGGCAGCATGGACCCTCCTGTAGCTCGATTGCTCCCTCACAGGGGCGGAGTGAGCTCTCACCAGTGGGCTGAGTGCTGTGAGACGCAGATGCAGACCTTGCTGGGATCTTCTGCAAGGCAAATTACCCAACACCAAACCCTAAACCGCAAACCGTAAACTTTGTAAACCCTAAACCCTAAACCCTCAACCCTAAACCCTAAACCCTTTTGCAACAGGCTTCTGAGGTCCGCGCCCGAGCACGAATCGCTCAGTGTAATGCACTCGGTCCGGGCAAACCAGACACATGTGGAGCGGAAGCAGTAGATCGTAACACGTGGGCATTTCCCACAATAGGGGTACCCCGTTTATACCCCAACTAGAACAGAATTCCCTTAAAGGGAATAGGGGTACCCCGTTATACCCCAACTAAAGAATAGAATCCTCTTAAAGGGGGACCCTCTAAATCCTAAACCCTAACCCTAAACCCTTTTCCGGAAAGGGTACCCCTATTATCGGAAACCCCCGTGCTGGATGGGGTTTTGAACCCAACTGAAGGCCAGCAGGCACGGCGTCACAAGGCATGCGGAGCGCCCGAATGCCTCAAGATCCGGGCGGCTGAATGCGCAGAGAAGATGCCCAACGACCAGACCTGCTGTCATAGACTTAGGTTTAAGGTTCAGGGTTCAGGGTTTAGGGTTTAGGTAGGGTTTAGGGTTTAGGGTTCCCCCAACATTCAGGTCTTGGGCCTAGCCTCCAAACAGGGCAGCGCGTCCAAATTTGAGTGGACAAGGAGCTCGGACAGGGCTGTCCACCGTCATCCTCGCTTGCTCGCTCAGGCTTGCGCGGTTTTTGGCTTCATTTTCCTTTGGGTTTTGGGTTTAGGGTTTAGGGTCTAGGGTTTAGGGTTTAATCGCTGGTTTTGGGTTGAGGGTTTAGGCTTTCGACTCTCACAACTAGCGCGCACACAGGCGAGGCTCCAGATGTCCAGCACTAGGGGCAGTCAAGACACATTGGCCCCAACTCAGAACCCACAAGCACACACCGAAGTACTACTACGTTCTCCGACCCCATAATAAACCCTAAACCCTAAACCCTAAACCCTAAACCCTAAACCCTTAAGTAACCGTACACACCCAGCATCAAAGCGGAGTAATGGGCCCTTTTCCGCTACAGTGGCCAGGGTTCAGGTCACGCATGCCCTACAGAAAAGGTTCAGGGTTTAGGGTTTAGGGTTTGGGGTTTAGGGTTTAGGGTTTAGGGTTTGGGGTTTGGGGTTTGGGGTTTGGGGTTTGGGGTTTGGGGTTTAGGGTCTGGGGTCTGGGGTTTGGGGTTTGGGGTGTCGGCGAAAGATGCCATCAAACCTCAGCCATGAATCCCAAGTCTCGGGAGAATTGTCAAAAGCCACCGCCAGGACCCGCAGCTGCTTGTAAGAATCCGGAGACTCGACCTTGGAACGGGTTTCTTTGAAACCCCCTAAACCCTAAACCCTAAACCCTGAACCCTAAACCCTAAGATCCTCGATAGGGGAACATAGGGGGCAATCCCCGCCTGCAAGCATCATGGGACCTCTGCCTTGGTGTTCTCAAGGTTGGGATGTTCCCCCTTATACGGACAGCTCCTTCATAGGGCTTTTTTGGGGTTTAGGGTTTGTAGGGTTTAGGGTTTAGGGTTTAGGGTTTAGGGCTTAGGGTTTAGGGTTTAGGGTTTAGGGTTTAGGGTTTAGGGCTTCAAGCATCCCTTGCTAGCATCCCTATCAAGGACTTTTGGTAGAAGCGGGCACATCCCTACCCCCTCAGGTGTGTAGCCTTGGCTTCGTTTGGGACCCTTTTTGAAGGAGCCTCTGTAAGGGAATTTTAAGGGTGAGAATCGGAGTATGCTCAGGGAAGCTCATTTGGGGTACATACTTCTCGGGGTCCGAGTATGACTCCACTTGCAAGCAGGGCCCTGTGGCCCCTAAACCCTAAACTCTAAACCCTAAACCCTAAACCCCAAACCCCAAACCCTATTGTGTCCAGGCCCGGGTGAGTTTATCGGGAAAGAGAGTACCTCAAACCCTAAACCGTAAACCTTGGGATGCTCCTTACACTAACAGTCCTTAATAGGGATTACAATGGTAACCCCCCCCTCTATTAGAATCCCTACTAAGGACTAGCCCAACCTAAACCCAACAGGCTAAGTGAGCCTGGCTCGATCCAGGACAGCTTTAAACAACCTACCCTTTGCTATTTGGCACCGGCGTAATATATGGGGCATTATGCCACAAGAATGGGTACATAGATTCCATGCCGACATATTGGTAAATCAGAACCTTGGCTCCGGTATTGCTTCTGCAAGAAGCCTCCGCCCGCTCCAGAACCAGAACAGGAGCTCGGGGGAGAGTGAGATGCTTCACTGTGCCAGAGCTTGTCCATGCCTCAATGGAAAAACAACGTCGGTTTCGCTCACTCTCGCACGAAGCAGGCAAGGTTCATGTTTGTTTTCAAGGTTTCGGGTTTAGGGTGGGGGCACATGCTCAGGATTGAAGCATGAAGGGTTCAGGTTTATCTTTTGCAGCCGAGCTGCAGCCTGACTCTTGACGAGGACCTTGTAGTCAAGAACTAACCTTTGCCAAGCAACAAGCGCCACCACATTGCTTGCTCACTTGTTGCTGAGTATGAAGAGCTTACTAGCACATAAGGTGCAGCAAACCGCTTGAAAAGTTGCCGTCGGCCCGCCAGGGTTAGATGGGTTTCGGACATGTGATGTTGATGCAACGTGTATTCCCTGGGAGGCTCCTGGGTTCTTGTTCAATTCCTAACCTGATCTGCATGCCCGGGGGCTTTTGCGCATGACTCTAGGGGTGTGGGGTTTAGGGTTTAGGGTTCACAACGTGGTCCGTGGAATATCGTGGAATGAGCTAGGCTTGGCAGCCAGCTAGGAGCAAAGGCACATACACGCCAGATTGCCCCCAAAACCCCAAACCCCATACGGGGGGACAATCAAGGAAGGAAATCAACTCCCCTAATCGCCCTGGACTTATATTCCCCAGATCGAACCAAGAAACAAACAAGAACACGGATAAGAGCAACCCAGGGGGGAAGGAAAGGGGGAAGGAATCCACACCCTTACCAAACCCTAAGAACCCAGGCACTACTTTTTGAACTTGTGGCTTTCTGTTCAAGCCCATCTTGAGCCAAACATGGTTTACGGGTTCATGAACCCTTCCAACTTCCAACACTAACTCCTTTCTACAATACCAATTGCAGCTCCGCACTCCCCCTGTCCTAGGATTTCCTAGGACACATTGGAGATGCAGATCCTTTGGCCAAAAACTGCCATTAAGGCAGCAGCCAGCTGCTTGAAATGCAAGTTGTGGTTTAACGTCTTCCAGGACGGAATTATAGCACATTGGCTAACCTACTACCCATAGAGAATCTCTTTTCACCATGATCCTCTCATCACTGAAGACTCCTTGGCCTTCTTCACCACAAACCGTGGTCTTCGCTACGCGAAAAGCTACTGACTTCTACTATCAGGGATTTCCATACCCTTAATAGTAACCACCACATTGTCAGCACATTGGCTGTTCAAGCGCACCCGTCTCCAGAAAGAGAAAAACTATCCCTTCATCCATACCATCCAATCACTTCTTTTTCCGATTGTTGGCAATCTTGAGGTGAAGTTGCAGCAGAATATACTCCAGGTCCGAAACTGTAAGAACAGGATCCTGTACGCCCCTTTGAATTGAGGATACCAATCCTTCTCTCTTTGCGTCCTCAATCGCCTGGCAAGATTGACCCAGCTCTGCATTCGCAGTGGCAGACCCTGGTGCATCCGCATCAGATGGACGATCCTTTTCCTCAGGATCTTGCACCATTACCACCTCTTCTTTTTTGGGACTCTGACTTTTCTCCCTCTTCTTTGTCTTTCCACCGACATTTGACTTTGTGCGCGTCTTCGAGGATTTTTCCACTGCAGAAGCCACCACATTGGATGTTGATCCACCCTTCTCAATGATCGTCGGCATCTTCTTCGGCTTTGGAACCATGAGAGTGTAAGGATCTTCGATAGCTGCAGCTTTCCTCTTCTTTTTACCTTTTTCTTCTCTTCTTCAACGGCAACCTCCGTCTCCGAAGTCTCAACCACTCCTTTTTCGGCAGGAATATCCTTGCTGGACTCCCTTTCTAGGGATCTCTTTTTACCTCTTTTGGGATCCTTTTCCTCTCCCAAATTGGCTCGCTCATACCATATCCTCAGGTCATTGACCCATTCTTCCACCTCCGCGAGCGAAACCTCATACGACTTCACTACTTCGAGAAGTTCCAGCACGGTCAACATTTCAGTGGTCCACGAAACCCATACTTGATCCATTTGGTCAGCATCTCCAGTGAACTTCAGGAGTTTGAACAATGGGTCCGCCTCTGCTCGAGCCAAATCTGGCTTGCCACCGGACAGAAATGAAATCGCCTCCATCAACAGTTCCGTCATCTTGGTCTCTTCGTCATAAACCATACAATCCTCCTCATCATCATCGAACTGTTCAGGAGATCTCCTTTTCTCCACCATTTGCACCAGACTTTCTCCTTGGACCATCCCTTGGGGGCGTCCTTGGAGACCTTGGCCTCTGTTCTTCCAGCGGAACACCATGCTCGAAGACACACCTGTCACCAAATCGACACTTCCCAGACCGAGCAAACTGGACGCACCTCACACCAGTTGCATCATGCGAGAACCCACAATCCTTTCCAGCGAAACATTCTCTCCCTGCCACATAGTATTTGCACCAATATGAATGTAGCACCACATCATCTTCGGAATGGATGAATTTGCAGTCGTCACCGAATTTGCAGCGATCTTTCCCCTTGCCGAACCAATAGCAGAAACCCTTCTTCCTCTTCTCCAAGCGCTCTGCCTGAAGGCCTTTCTAGTGCCAATCTTCTGCACCCTTTTGATTGGACGTTTCATTGCTCCAACCTTGCATCCAGATGCGTTCAAACGACACAACCTCCTATAACCAACTCTATGTCCCTTCTTCCAAAGAGCCATAAGAATTTTAGAGGCAGTAACATTCTCCACCTCTACCTTTTCCAATGGTCCCTCACTTCCCGGAACAAACCCATCCATATCTGAAGACCTTTCCATCTTTTTTGACACCACTTCGTCGAGGTAGTCTTCCGAGATCCAGGGTAAGTTCCCCTTAGAGGAAGGATTGTCATCATTGTTTGGTCCTTCACCAGGATACCCTTTTGTGCTGTCAAAGATCTTACCAGTAGTGCGGTCCTGCATAGAGAAATTCGAAGCCACGCGGGAGTACACTGACCACAAGAAAATCCTTGTGTCCGCCAGTCTTGATGACCCACTGGATGTCTCCTCTTCCGGAGAAACTTCTGGCGCTTTGCCATCCCCTCCAGTGTCACCACTTGTCTCACCTCCAGCATCTTCAATGGGAATAAGGGATTCATTGTTCCCTTGATCAAGCACCGCACCCTCTGGTCCAAGAACTTCCAGCACCGCTGTCGAAGGATCCACCTCTTCATCAGCATCGTCGTCCATCCTTCTCCAGAGAGCCTCCAATTGGTCCGCACAAGTCGCCGCTTGAAGGAACTCCATCAACCGAGCCCTCCCGCGCTGCCAGAGAAATTCCGAAACCATCACCGACCCTTGGGCTCCCAGATTCAGGAATGGGTGAACCATTTTGGCTACCCTCGCCATAAGTTCAATATGAACTTCCATGCCTGGACTGCGGCTCCAATCATAGGCAATTGCCTCCATAGCAGTTCCAAACTTGTCAGTATTCTTGAATTCCCCTTCCAGACCAGGAGACAACAAGGCACCCATCACCGAAAGAGGATAATTCCCCACCGCCGGCAAGCACGGGTTGTCATGGAACGAATGATGCAGGTCAGTATAATGTCCTTGATCTCTCCTTTGAAAAAGGAGTGCTCCAGTCCCTAGCTGGGCATTCATTTCATCCACTTGAACCATTTCAGCACATATCCTCTGTGCCATGTGCGCCATTGCTGGCCAGACGGAACGATCGGTAAGACCGCGACGCATAACCCAATCAGTTGTTGGCGACTGAATCAGCGTCCTTGGATCATACACCAGAACAACCATCGCACCGTCACCCATTGACCGATCAGCATCGTCCTCCAGTGCCAGGTTCTCATCCTGTTCGCTTGCACCCTCGGATGACATGCTAATAACCAAATTTCGATCCATCTTGTTGGACCCTTTTTGGCAGTCTCTTTGCCCCACCGGCAACTTGCCAACTGCAACCTTCCAATAAATCCGAGTCAGAAGGCCTTTAACCAGCAATTGCTGAAGGTCACTCCTCACCGGACCACCATCCAACATCTTCGCATCATCACCACGGAGGTCATTGCTCCCACCTTCTCCTTCTTTTTGGTCAGTCTCCTCGCCAGAAATCTGTACTGCTCCTTCCGGCGCCGTCTCCTGTCCAGCCACTTCTTGCCCAGGAAGAACTTGAGCGCTTTCAGAGACATTCACCTGTCCAGCAACACCTTGCCCAGGTAAAACCTCATCCGTGGAGCCCACCGCCAGCGAACCAACCATAACTGAACCATCCCTTGCTCTTTTTTGAGACCGTTCAGCTCGACGAGAAGGTTGTGGTAGCGAAAAAACTTGTGAAGTCACTTCTTGGCGGGTCTCCCCCCGCGACGCTTTGTCGCGCCCTTCGCCAAGGTGAACCGATTTTTTCGGCCCGTCATTGGAGCCTGAAGAACCACTTTGCGGAACATTGCCACGATTCGCAGTTCTCTGTGAATCCCTTTCTTGCAAAAAGATTTCCTTCAGGCGTTGTACGGCATTGGTCTCCTCTTCGCTTGAATCGCTTGAGGAAGCGGCATACGAGACCAAAGCCTCCGCCTGTTCATCATCATCCACCACATCTGCCCACGCTCTGCTGAACCGATACGACAACCCACCACGAGGCTTCAGTTCCAGTGGCTTCGGCTTTTCCACCACTTCCGCCGGTTGCACTCGTCGTTGTGACCGAGAGCGTGGCACCTGTCGCACCTGTTTTTTGTCCAGCAAGGGCCTTCCCCTTCTCACAGGGTTTGATCTTGACCGATACTTTTTTGTTGGTGGATTCACCGGCGGCATTCCAACTCCCACCAACCGCAGCTTCTGTACGCACAACGGAGACCTCTGCGCAAGCGTCCAACCATCACGGTACCTGACCTTATCAAAAAGCTCCCGATAGGAGCCTCTCGGCATAGTTTTTGCACCGGAGTCTTCAGCTTCACGCACCTGAGTGAGGGTTCGCACCGCCGCTCTTCCAGTCCCTTTGTTCCCAGAAGATTGTTGTACCCGTACAGATGCATCAGAAGGAACTGCCTTTTCCGGTCCTCCCGGGCGATATCGGACATCACCAACCAATTGCAGAATTTTGCATGCGGTCACTTTGTTGATCCCTTTGTCAACCAAATCTTCCACAAAGATGAACTCTTGCAAGTCCGACACATTGGTCACACCAAGCGTAATCATCACCTCACTTACATGAGGGGTATACACCCACAGGTGTGCGTTGCGAGCCATCCAATTTTCAATTGGCTCCTCCGGATTTTGAAGCTGAGTACCAGTGGATGCAGCCACCGAATTCTTTTGTTCATCAGCTTCTGCTTCATCCAGAGTACCTTTTTCACCATCTTTTTGTGACACATTGGTCATTTGCAGTGCTTTTGGTGCCGAGGATGAGGAAGATTCAGCTCCCCCACTTGCAGGTGGCTGAAACGTGCTTCTATCCGTAATCTCCCATCCTCTCTCTTTTTCAAACCGGACCTGATTGGCCACCTGTACCAAGCGTTTCAGGAGCGACAACCGCTCCTCTGACATCTCGTCATGGGAGTACTTGCAGAAATTTAACCCTTTCCGGCAACGTCCTCGGAGGTAATAATCGAAACAGCAATTGTGGAACCCTGCGTCCCTGAGTGACTTCCTGGAAGCATTGTCCCAAGATTTGCCGGGCTCCCAAGTCCCTTCCAATGCTATGTCATCGTTGTGAAGGTACCTGCATGCAGTCCCATATTTACAACCACCTTGATTGTAATACAGACACAGCCGACCTTTTGGCTCACCCGACGTAGGCTCACCCTTTGATGCACCTTTGCCAAAATTGTACTTGGCCCGGCAGGCTAAATCCTCCCGCTCCTGCTGTGCCTCATCCACTGTACCTTCCTCTGTGGGAGGGTCACCGATGTTCCCATCCTCATCATCAGCTTCTTGGCTATTCTTTGGATCAGTTGACCCTCCTCCTGGCCAACCTTCACCATAACGACGATGCTCATAGGAACACTCATCACCATTGCGACACCTTCCCCGATTGAAGAACTTGCACAGCTTGCTGTAACCAGGTGACAACACAGTCTTTGGAGTCATGTGAGCCTTTTTGTACTGGTCAGGGTCCATGTAGGCTTCCATTGGCCTGTTCTCCCTTTTGCTCATGGATTGCACTGCACCATCAAGCTCCTGCAAAAATAGCTTGGTGTCCAACCAAAGCGCGTTCCAAAACTCATCTTCCCCTTGATTCAGCACCGTTGCCACCGCTTCACCCACAACTGGTCGAGAAAATCTCCTTTTTCTGCATGCCAGTTCGAAAAGCGCGTTGTGGTACTGTTTTCGGGAAAAAGTGGTTAACTTCCCCAAGCCTGTGCTTTCTGTACCATCAGGCTTCCAACCATCATTTTGCAAGATGCCATACGCGCGCCGAGCTTCCGCATTGAGGAATGCCTGATCTGCAACACACTCCTGTAAATCTTCCATCGGGCGACCCAACAGCATCCCAGTAATTTTGCCAACATAGGCTTCCTCTTCGTTTCCATTCTCCAGAAGAGCTTTGTAGATCTTTTCTCCATAAAGTTGTCTTTCTTCTCGTTCTTCAGAGGATAACTCCTGTACCACAAGCTCCTCATCGGATTGCTCTTCCTCCTGTTTCCAGTCCCATTGACCGTTGGAATCTCGGTACCATTGACCAACATACCATGAATTCGTCCACCACGTACTCCAGCCGCTGGGTTTCCATTTCCGCAGCGTTGAGGAAGAGTCCTCCACGTCCTCTTCCAAAACTAGAAAGGTGTCCAAGATTATGGTACCATCATCTTCCACTAGTTTCACTGTTCCATTGACAGTATCACCAAATCTGAAATGACACGTATTGTTCCCTTCTGCAGGAATCAATACATTTAAATCACCAAGGTCCAAAAAGGCTCCATACCCATTGATGCAGCGCACTAGACCCATGATCTCATCTCCCTCTTGATAGCAATGTGTCCCAGGTGATTCCAAGGCTCCCGCTCGGGGCATTTTCTTTGTGTGCTCTTCAGAAACCACCTCTGTATCATCGGCTCCTGGCGCATCCTTTGTTTTCACCTTTGAGTCACACTGCTCGTCCTGCTCCACGAGTCCCACAAGCTCATCTTTTTTGTGCTCCTGGACTTCAGGACCTCCCTTTTTCTTCGCCAAAGGCTTTGCCTCATCTGCTGTAATTCGCTCGGTGTCGACTTCCGGCGAACTTCCAGACGGCAACACTTCTCCCTTCATGGGAGTGGACCCATCATTGGAGTCCTTTGTCACACCTTCTGCAGCAGGCAAATCTTCTTTCACTGCAGGGCAATTGAGTCGATCATCCACGGCAGGCACGCTTTCTTCCACCGCAGGCTCCTTTGGTTCCATGGTTTCCAAAGGAGAATTTCCACCATCGTTGACCACAGCTGCCTCATTGGCTCCGGTGTAGCCCTTGTCATTTCGTTCCTCGCGGCTAACTTCAGGTTGCACCAGTGCGTCCACCTGTGAACCTCCATCACCAGCTGCTGCGGAGACCTGCGCCCCATTGTTGCAGTCGCCCGTGGAACGTAACACCATATGCACCTCAACCCGTGCTTCCTTCGCACTCCAGGTAATATCTGGCGCATCGACCCGCGCATCATTGGCGCTCCAGGCCTCATTTTTCAGATCTTCCGTGTCTCCAGCTATTCCAGAAGCTTCTTTTTCCCTTTGAATGGCAGGAACCTTGGCACAAAACGAAGAGACCTCCTCAGTCGCAACACACGACCTTTTCCCTCCGTCTTCCAAATCTCCAGGACCACATTCCTGAACGACAGGTACCACATCCACCACTCGCTCTTCTGCAGCCGACACAGTTCCGATCTCCACATTGGGAATCTTTTCTTCTGGACCTACCGATTCCACCGCTGCCACACCCTCAGAAAGTGCTCCCATTCCTTCCCGATCCAGATGTTGAGCCCCAGCGATGTCTGTTCGGTTCCCAGGAATCTCCTCTTCATCAGGAGAACCCGAGGTCGGGGCGTCACCACCAGCCCTAGGACCGCTATCCCTGATAGTAGAGGAAAAATCTTTTTCACCTAAACTATTTACACTACCCTGGAATGCCCTCGTAGACTCAGTCTTCGGAGTAGAGGATGAAGAATCCAGTGCCGCCTCCATTTCCAGCTCATTGCCCGAAGGAGACCCAACCACCTCGTCACTCTTCATCTTTTCACCTACCACCAGGCAATGTCCACTTAGCTTTCCTGCGTATCCAGGCAGTAATAATATTGTCTCCCATCTTCATGGAGGTGCCATTCCCACGTTGTCCCATCGCACGCTTTGATCAGATGCTCGTCTTTCCGAAAACCATCCCTTTCAGAGACCTGTCGCATCTCGTCCTCTTCTTCGGACAACTGTCGCAACCTCTCAGCCTCCATCTGTAGGATCTCCTCCTCCCCCATGGCGTATCCAGCAGCAGGTGCAGCTTCAAAGCTGTCCGCACCCTTCTGTTCATGACCGCTTCCACCACCTTGGGAACTCGAAGATGGATCCCTTTTGATCTTGTTCAGAGGCCTCCTGGCCGCTTGCAGCACTTCTCCAATCAGATCGGTCTGAGACTCTTGGTCTACCATTCGACCCGAAGTCGAAGACGACGGCTGATACCCGTGTTTGTGCAACACTCGTAAAACAGTCACCTCCATTTCACGATCTATACCACCAGTCGCGTCCCAGTTCCTTTTCTCACCAGGCTTTGGCGATACAGAGACAGCACGTCCTTCAGCTTCAGCATTGCTAACCATATCCACATTGGGATTCATACCCACATTGGGGCTTTCTGCAACCAAGGCCTCTTCCAGATGTTCTTCAGCGCCGGGAGTCACCTCTTCCAACACCGATCTTTCACCCAGAGACTCAGCTGCACCATTTCCAGCTCCACCATTTTGTCCACCATCCGAGGCAGGTTGGAGCCATCGCTTCGGAGAAGGCATTGCTTCTTGATCCCAAAAACCTTGAAAGAACACTTAACCGCAGGGAACCTAATTTGGGCTCATAACCTACGGGGGGACAATCAAGGAAGGAAATCAACTCCCCTAATCGCCCTGGACTTATATTCCCCAGATCGAACCAAGAAACAAACAAGAACACGGATAAGAGCAACCCAGGGGGGAAGGAAAGGGGGAAGGAATCCACACCCTTACCAAACCCTAAGAACCCAGGCACTACTTTTTGAACTTGTGGCTTTCTGTTCAAGCCCATCTTGAGCCAAACATGGTTTACGGGTTCATGAACCCTTCCAACTTCCAACACTAACTCCTTTCTACAATACCAATTGCAGCTCCGCACCCCAAACCCGAAACCCTAAACCTTCGTCGCCCCTTGACATCAGCTGGATGTGCACCCGGTTGAAGAGTGCTGGCGTCCGTTGCATCGGAGCGATACTCCAGGATGACGGCTGGCTCCACTTGGCTTAGGGTTTAGGGTTTAGGGTTTAGGGTTTAGGGTTTAGGGTTTAGGGTTTAGGGTTTAGGGTTTAGGGTTTAGGGTTTAGGGTTTAGGGTTTAGGGTTTCGGGCTAGGGTCGTGATGCTCTGACAGCCCAAAGTCCGAACCCTTCGTTCTGCTAAGCCCACACTTGCATCGTAGTCTTTCACATAAAAGATGATGGGCAGCAGCTTACTTCGCTTGCCAAGCAGCGGGCTGGAAACTAAGCAGAAGCGTCCTCACCCGGCACTCTTGTGCAGTTCGAAGATCTTGACCACCTGACACTGTGGGATGGCGGCTCTCTGCCATTGTGGAGGGCTCAGTTCAGAAGCACGATCTTAAAGTTCAACCGCAAGCTTGTAAGCCGCAAGTACATAGGAGTTTTCTGTACTCTTCTGCTGCAGGCTTGCGGAACAATGCTGGGCCGTGTTCGCTCCGTCTCAGAATCGCAAGTCGTAAACACCAGGAGTTTAAACACCAGGAGTTGACCATAGCTCCAAAAAAATCGAACGATCAGTTGGCTTTCTGAAGGCGCTCTCCTACTGTTTGCTTAAGAACCTCCAAAAATAACAAACAATAATCCCCATGCTACCCATATAAGGAAGAATATTCTTCATTCTTTTGGGGATTCTTTAAGCAAATAGTAGTCCCGCGGGATGTGGTGCTCACACAAAGTGAGGAGGTGCTTTTGCAGCTTCACCAAATCCAAACCCATGGCTTCTGCGGTACGACGCGCGCGTCGGAGCTGCATGCCCGCCCTACATATATACATAAATTTATATATTATATATATATAGGTTTTTGGGATTAGGGTTTAGGGTTACCGAAGTCTTCAATAGGGCTGTTGTCAAGGGACGGTGTTGCTTCTGAACACGTCCAACACAGCAAGTGGAAGCAATTACCGCGGCACAGCAAGCCACTGGGTCGGGGTGAGAGAGAGAGAGAGAGAGAGGCAGCGACCTAAGCCCGACACCCAGTGATGCAGGATGCGTCCACCCCGACTATAGACCTCAAGACCCTGCTGCTGGAAGAGTTGCTTTAAAAAGTGCTTTTTTCCCCTTATGCAAGCCCCCCAAATACGATGGCTGTTCCAGGGTCCTCAAAGGAAACCGAACCCCTCCGCTCCAGTCAGGAGGTCCAATCTCAGGGACTTGAAAAAACAACCCAAAGCCTGAAACCCCACATCCAAACCCCCCAAAACATCCTCCGAACTCCCTCAAATGTCCCCAAGCCCTCCCGACATCCAAACTCCCCCCAAAAACTCACAAAACCCTAAACCCCCCCAAACCTGACTTCCAAACTCCCGCAAAAAGCCCACAGACGCAATCTAACTTGATCCAAGCTCCCCAAAACAAACCTCTTAAAACCCAAAATCCGAAAACCCTGAATCCAGAATCCAACCCACCCAAAAACTCCCCTAACACTTCCAGACCTGAACAACCCTCTTCTCGCTCTCTCTCTCTCTCTCTCTCTCTCTCTCTCTCCTTCTCTCTATCTCTCTCTCTCTTTCTCTCTCTCTCTCTCTCTCTCTCTCTCTCTCTCTCTCCATCTCAGGCATTCGAAACGTTAAGCCTAAACCCTAACCCCCCAAACCCCTAAAGCCTTAAACCCCCAAACCCAAAACCCAAAACCCAAAACCCTAAGCCCTAAGCCCTGAACCCCGAACCCTAAACCCTTTTTGAGCACGGGCTTTGGATGTACCCTAAACCCTAAACCCTAAACCCCGGCTCCGCGCCTCCATCTGACCCATCTCCCAGGCCTCTTCATAGGCGGTCTTGCCGGCCCTGTCTTCGGCGTCCACTTGATGGAACTCCGGCAAGCCTAGAAGGTTTAGGGTTTAGGGTTTGGGGTTTAGGGTTTAGGGTTTAGGGTTTAGGGTTGATCCCGCATAGCTGGCCGTACTGCACGGCAGGGTTGATGACTGTCTGAACGAAGGGTCTACAGGGGTTTAGGGTTCAGCAGTTCTTGCTGGGCTTTCCTGAGGGTTGTTTCTTCTTGCGGCTGCACATCAGGCGCTATAGGGGGGCTTCCCCAAAGTGGGGGGCCCCGCATTTTGGGTCTCTCGCGTCTTTTTTGGGGGGGTGCCCCGCATGTTGGGCATCTGTATCCCTAGAAGCTTCATTGAGCTCAGGTCTTACAAGCCTCCTGGTAGGGTTTACGTAAGGTCCGTAAACCCTAAAACCTTGTAAACCCTAAACCCTAAACCCTAAACCCTAAACCCTAAACCCTAAACCCTAAACCCTAAACCCTAAACCCTAAACCCTAAACCCTAAACCCACCTCCACCGCTTTGCGTGTCTAACGCCGAGGACAGGATGCTAAGGATTTCGGCACAGGCCCGCTCCAACCCGCCCAGGGCCGCCCAATGCAGCGCTGTCTTCCCAGTGGCGTCCTAACAGGGTTTAGGGTTTAGGGTTTAGGGTTTGGGGCTTAGAGAACCGCAAGAAGCCACGCCTCAAGCCCTCGGAAGCCCTCGGACTCAAATTCAGAAGCTTGGGTCCTTTAAGAATGGAGGCTGGCTTCACAAGGCTCCAACATGAAATTACCAGGAAATACACGAAATCCAGAACCTTCCCGAAGACCTCTGCTGAAAAACCCTCGCCCTGCTTGCGGGAAAAGAACGGTTACCACGTGGCTTTTGAGCGCGTAGGACTAAGAAGATTGCTTGGGATGTTCCCCCTTATTCTAGCCGTCCCTTATTGGGACTATAGTACCCCCAATTATCATCCCTGTTGAGGACTGTTAGTATAAGGGGGAACACCCCAAAAGCTTGTTCTTGAACTTCGGCTTCACGGAAGCCTGAACATTGATGGCTGTGAAGCTCGGATCTTGCATGATCTCCAGCGCCACCTCCTGGGAAGTTTAGGGTTTAGGGTTTAGGGTTTCAGGTTTCGGGTTTCCGGTTTAGTTGAAGTGCCGGAACAAACTTGGACGCACGACTGTTCTCAGAGCTGCGGGACGCCGTCGCCCTCAAGAGTGCTTCCTAAACCTTGCAGCACACCGGTTTCGTGTAGATGTCCCTCAGTGACTTCAGTGTATTGCCAGTCACAGGACAGGAAGAGAGAGAGAGAGAGAGAGAGAGAGCGAGAGAGAGAGAGAGAGGGGGAGGGGGAGAGGGAGAGAGAGAGGGCGAGAGAGAGAGGAGAGAGAGGGGGAGAGAGAGGGGGAGAGAGAGGAGAGAGGGAGAGAGAGAGGGGGAGAGGAACAAAATAGAACTCAATCTCAAGTACCAAAGCACAAGGGTCCCAAGAACATCCAAGAAGTGCAGGCCCAACGCCCTTGCCTCATCGCCCACCTCCAAAGCCCTCGCCAAGGATGTCATTCCCCGGCCGTCCACGCTATTGATGTCCTTATCAGTGCTGCAAGAAGTAACTATCGCCCATGCGCGCAATGCTTGAGATGCCCGATGTACTTACGCCCTAACTAAACCCTAAACCCTAAAGCCTAAGCCCTGTCAACTCCAAGCGTCGTCTTCCACTGGCACCGGACCGATCTTGAACTGTAGTCGCAAGGGCCTGCGGTTGAATCTGGGAGGTCTTAAGCTCTTAAGCTCTTGAGTTCTTAAGTTCTTGAGTGCTTGAGTTCTTAAGTTCTTAAGCTCTTAATCTTGGAGTTCTTCGGCTTAAGAGTTTGGGGGTTGAACGAACTTCGGGTTGTTTGCTCGACGCTGACTCTTCATCTGAGCAGTTGAGGGCGACCTGCACTTGAACCAGCACATCTTCAGGTTGTCTCGGGTTTAGGGTTTAGGTCTACTTTGGCTCCCGCGCTACCTGTTGCCAACAGGCTTACTTAATCCGCCCGGCCCGCCCTGCCTCACGAGGGTTCAGCAACCCTAAACACACGCATCCCCCAAGCTCATTCTATCCGGCTTTAAATTTCAAGGCGTCTGCCAAGATCAGGGTGTGAAGATGGCGTTGTCATGCACGCAAAATTACATGTAATCGCTGTAGAGTCCCTGAAGGATAGCTAACCCTCTACGGAGTTGGGAACCTAGGGTATATATTTCTTGTACCTCCAAAAGGACACCAGATATATACACTCACCAATACTAAAAAGGAACCTTATATACACTCACAAAGAACAGTAATATAAACCCTGCTTCACATAGCTCTAAGGCGTATGGTGGCCTTCTGTGGTTGATCTTGGGCTTGCAGTTGCAGCGTATGTCTCTACGGTCTTTCGCCCTACTAAAACCCCCACCCGTCCGGTTCGCCTGAAACCCGAACCTCCACCCCACATCCCAAAGGAACGCCTCCCTAAACCCTAACCCTATACCCTAAACCCTACTGACCCCCTAAGTCATCAGCACAACGGCCTGTCGTTCAGCAGTGGCAAGATGTCGGTTGCTGTCATGTGGGCCGTCGGGGTGTTTCCCACCTCCAGGCCACTAAAAGCACGGCAACGACACAAGAGTTTTTTTTGCCACCCGACGGTTTAGGGTTTAGGATTTAGGGTCAACTGACATCCGTCTTGGCACAGCTGGTTGCCCCCAGAGGTTGTTGCTGGGAATGGAAGGAAGAAGGTGATGGAAAGACGGCCCAATTGACTTTTCGCTTTTGACCCGGAGACGGTTGTTTAGGTTCCTCCAGACGCTGCTGCTGGGAATGGAAGGAAGGTGATGGAAAGACGGCCCTATAGTTGACTCTTCCCGGGCGACGGCTGTTTTGCCCAAGGTTCTGCTCCCCTAAACCCTAAACCCTAAACCCTAAACGGCCCTTTTATAGCCAAAAACTGAGGCCGAGTTGCTCCCCGGCCCCGAAGACTCCCCAAGCATACAGCCACACACCGCCCAAACCAAGGAGTGTCGCATGTCCAGTGGTCCTGTTGCAGATCTAGATTCTTACTTTTTGGCATGAATTTGCTCATCGCCTCAAGCAGAATTCGGCCCTGTCAACATACGCAATCACGATCTTCGCATCTCGCCGCCGCGCTTCCACAAACAAGTGCGAGCCACATCATCAAGCAGAACGGCCACACCGATGATGTTCTCAGGACGTTCTGCCAAGGCCAGCCTCACAATCCTCACGAGTCCTTTTTTGACCCGATGCCCGCATTGACTTCCAGGCAGGGGACCATAGACCGTAGACCTCATAAACCCTACCCTTAGAAATCCGAAGTGCTAAGCCCAATAGAAAGACAGGTCCCAGGCACGGCCAGGATCTCCGCCCCCTCGCGCATGCGCTGCCGCTCCCAGTAGTCCCGCCGCTCCCGCCGCACCTGAGGTATCTGATTGAGATTTCGGGCATATTTTTCATGGATGCGTGCAAAAAGGCTTACAGTATTACTACAGTAACATGCGTATGTGCGCATCTCTCTCTCTCTCTCTATGCGTGGGGGGTCGTAGTTAGCTCCTTAGTGCGCCCGGGTATTGGGGGGTCTTTTGGGCGCTTGTGCCATACGATTTTCGGATTGCGGGTGCCTGGCAGCCTGGGATTTTGTCTTGTTTAGGGCTTAAGTTTAGGTTTTTCTTAGGGTTTAGGAGGGCGCTTGGGTTTCGACACAAGAATGGGCGGAGACTTGGCGCTATGGCCCGAAGCCCATGCGAGGGCTTGGGCAAACAGGGCTTAGGGTTTAGGGTTTTAGGGTTTAGGGTTCTACCCTCGCAAGCGTCGTCTACAACCCTGAGCCGCGCACCCTATGCCTCCCATGATTCCAGGCTGCGAGCCGCTCCGGATGAGCAAGGTAACTAGGGCTAATGCCATCGGCTATGAAAACTAACAC
This sequence comes from Symbiodinium natans, assembly GCA_905221605.1. Taxonomy (NCBI): domain Eukaryota; class Dinophyceae; order Suessiales; family Symbiodiniaceae; genus Symbiodinium; species Symbiodinium natans. The sequence goes on from CAJNDS010002101.1 coordinate 26,452, forward strand.
AAGCCCAACTGCCTTACACCCTACACTGTACGCCCTCCAGACATCTCTCAACCCGCCTTTCGCACACGGGCCGGGGCATCGTCATCCGGGAAGAATGCCAATCCTTCATGAGTGGGGACTTGGGGTCCAGGGTGGATTTGTAAGTTGCCCTCTTTGTGCTGATCCAATTATCACCAAACTTCCGGCTCTCCTTTTCACCCTCCTAGAGGTCCCCATATTACAAGAAGCCCGCAGTCCTCCAAATACTGGGAATCCTTAACTCGACTCCCTCGTACCCAAATCACAAGCTGCGGGCAAGTAGCCGACAGGACCAGGATCGGTAAAGATCACCTTCTCACAATATGCGCGGGTTGGGATGGGTTAGGGGGCTAAGCTTAGCTACGTGATCCTACCGCGCAACCGTTGGCACTCCAAACGAGTAGGCTACCCCCAAGGCAGGGTAAGTGGGCTATCCCTAAACCCTAAACCCTAAACCCTAAACCCTAAACCCTAAACCCTAAACCCTAAACCCTAAACCCTAAACCCTTCCTGGCTTGGATGGTTTGAAGGGTATGCCGGGACAGATGTCGGAGAGCGAGTCGCACTAGGCTAGTCAGTGCATTGATATGAGCATTCAAACAATCACACACATACGATAGGGGTCGGAAAAAATCACCAATAGTATTCCCTTATGGCCCTTTAAACAAAGTACTATAATAACCTACCAAAACCCTGTTCTAATTATTAAGGCCCCTCCAGTGTGTGAAGCTTCGTTCGCCCCTGCCAGTCCAAGCTCCTGGGCGAATCCTTCAGAGCCCCTCCACTTTACCATGGCTTAGGGGGATGCTAGTTGCAGGATTCTCATGTGTTTACTCCAGACCTACACTCCAACACCGAAACCCTAAACCCTAAACCCCAAACCCCAAACCCCAAACCCATCTCGCCTCCAAATCGGCACCCTTCACGAGCTTCCCCTCCTTTAGGTGCCGGGCGGCCTGCAGCAGGTGGCGGGCTAACCCCTCTCTAAACATCTCTAAATATTGGCGACTCCTCAAACAGGGGACCTAATAAATATGCACTCCCTGGTAGACCAGTAACCATATCATAACAAGGGCACCCTGTTTGGGGTTGGTTGCTGTCGGAGGGGAACCAGAGCCCAAAAAAAGGGTAAAGGGTACCAGTGGGCTACCAAGACTCTTTTGCATCTGGGCTGAACCCTAAGCCGTGCAAGCCCACAAGACTCACAATGGCAACGTGTTCTAAAGCTCATGAGCCACTTTGGGGGGCAGGTGGGGTTTAGGGTTTCTGCAAGCACTCTCTGCAAAGGTGTTTAGGTCTGGGGTTGGGGTATGTGAGTGTATTCATGTAGAGGGAATGGGATTTAGGGTTTCCGAAGTCGATACATGTGCGTGTACGCATGCGTTTATATGTATATCTATATATATATATATATATAAATACATATATATATATATATACAGTTTTATCTGTACACATACAATATGGAGTGCCACAGTATATACAGACATACTATAGCATCATCTAAAGAAGCCTTGCTGCCACGCGTAGCCCTTGGTGCTTGGCGTATTCTCGCCTCGTCCATGGCTTGGCGCTCTGCCTCCTGCGCGGCCGCCTCGGCCAGCTCTTCCTTCGAAGAAGGCAAGGCTAGGTGTTAGGGTTTGGGATTTAGGGCTTAGGGCTTAGGGCTTAGGGTTTAGGGTTTAGGGCTTAGGGCTTAGGGCTCTAGGTCTGAGAATGCTCCCCCAGTGGAATTGAAGGATCATTTTCGGCTACAGAATTCTGAGAGAGTGGTTTGGTCGAGCCCTCCCTAAACCCTTTTATTGAACCCAGGCTCTGAGCATCAGCCATCCTAAACTCTAAACCCTAAATCCCCCTTGCTCCCCCACAGCTCCTGGCGCAGCAGGGCCTGGTAAGGCGTGTGGGGTGGGAGGGGGGGGGGAATCCGTTAGGGTTTAGGGTTTGCGGAGTTCACGTCCAAGCGCGACAGGCACCCCCCAAAATGCTACTCGACGAAATGCCTTAGAGCTGGTTGGATTCCCATGAAACTCGTTTGGCACTACTCTTGGACCGAGGAGAAGGGGAGGCCATCTGCACAAAAGGCGAAGGATCGGTGGTTTTCTATCTCGGAGGAAATGCGAGTCCGAGGATCAAGGGTGGTAGAGAATTAGGTTTAGAGGGAGCCTCCTAGACAAGACTCATGTTTAATGCCACGTGAGCTGCAATGAAAAACGGCTTAAAACTTTGAACCTCAGCAGGACTCGCCTCGCCACCTGCCAGGTGTAGGCCCTACGCGTGCCCGCAATATGAAACCAAGCGAGGCTTTCATATTGTTTGACCATGTCGGTGCAGAGGGAATGGCTTTTTCCAGATGCGAACCTGCTTGGAGGTTCATGGCACTCAATCATAACTGTACTTATAACTTATCATTAACCCTCTTATAAGCCCCTTAAGCGCCTTAATATGGTTATAGGTCCAGTTACAAGTGCAGTTATAACTGGCTAGTAAGTACCATGAACCTCCAAGTGTCCCCTCGCGTCCAGTCCTCCAGGGAGCTAAAGGTCAATTTGTGGAGCTGGTTAGGGCTCATAATTATACTCTACGGCGAACCTACAACAGAAGTTGCACCAGGATACTTCGCCTACTTAATCGACTGCAGAGTGCGCAGCTGCGCTCAGAGCCGGGCCCCCTTCTCGGACTTCCAATGCTCCGCAACCTGCTCGTAGTTCTCAATGCGGAGTCGCTCCTGAGGGAAAACAGCCCGCAATCCGAAACCTTGCGGAGCCCCGAAGCGCCCAAAGACGCCTATGGGGGTTTCCGAAAGTAGGGGTACCCTTTTTGGGGTCCCTTTAAGGGGATTCTAGTCTATTGGGGGAATAGAAGGGGTACCCCTCTTTTGGGAAAGACTATTAACTTTTTAGAGCCCTTTAGGAGGGCCGTGGGAGTTAGATGCCTGGGCCTTGAGGCTACTTCACCCTTGCAACTTGGGGGGCGTCACACTGGGAACCCAAAGCAGGAGGATCCTTAGTAGGGAGTACAGTACCCCCTACTATAACCCCTATTAAAGAGCTGTCAGTAAGAAGGATGCCAAAATTTAGGCTACAATTCATTGTTCTGGGGTACCCTTCACAGTCTGGGTATAGTCTATGGACCATGCAGCTATATACGTATTGAGTGTTCTTAAAACATCTCCGCCGCTGACTGCAACAACAAACACGTTTGACTGTGCTCACTGCTGTTGCCTGAAGACGATTACGCCATGCCACGACATCCACTTCCGCCTTGAATATCGATCCCCGTCTTCCCCAGCCCAGGGCAATGCCGTAATGCCCATTCCATTCTAAGAAAAGGCTCCTGCACACAAATGCCTCTAAAACCCTTAAACCCTTAAACCCTTAACCCTTACCCCTAAACCTAAACCCTAAACCCTAAACCCTACTCGTTCTCTCCAAAGGGCCTTCCTCCCTAAGCCCGAGGAGCCTCCAGGAAGATCTCGCGCTGTTGGAGCTCCACTTCGCGGAGCTCCTTTCCCAGCCGGTGTATTCGATTATAGGGCCCTGCTTTGTGTCTAAAACCCTTTATAAACCCGTTGCAAACCCTGTAGAAACCCTTAGATCATCCTGCAAAAGCCCTCTATAAACCCTTGATAAACCCTTCATGTAAACCCCTCAAGAACCCTTCATGCACCTCTTAGCCTGAGAAGTCCTTTAGAAACCCTCTATCAACCCTGTGAACCCTTTATATGCCGTAGTCGAACCCCCCCCCGCCCCCCCCGCAAACCCTGCCCGTCACCCTGCAACACCACGGACCACAGAAAGGAGAGAGAAACCCTCAACCTAAACCCTGAACCGTAAGCCCTAAAACCTAAACCCACCAATGAACCGAGGGGGGGACCGTAAACCCAGCACGAACCACAGGGGGGAGAGGGGAAACCGTAAACCTACCATCACCCCAAAACCTTGAACTCTAAACTCTAAACCCTCCGTGAACCAATGGACCATTGGGGTGAGAGTGAAAATCCTGAACTCTACAGCCTCATCCGAAACCCTAAACCAATGAAACACAGACCATGAACCACAGGGGGGAGCCCAAAACCCACCATGAATCATCGCCGGGGGGGTGGGGGGGGGGATCCCACGGGGGCGGAGGGGGGGGGGGGTGCACCTATGCTGACGCATATAAGCCCTATAAGCCCTCTAACCTTAAACCCTAGTTTTTGTCAGGGCGTGTGATGTTAAGGCCCTTTATCACTTGTCACTTCTCACCTCACAGCGCAAGCCTGTCATGGCACCTGCACCTAGCCCCGACCCCACCCAAAAAAACCCTCAAACCCCTTCTGCAACTAGGACTCTGTGCGGCCAGCCCCAAAGCGCTTTTTGGATCCAAGCTTCTTTTGTTGTTGGCCCCTTTTTTGAGTGATGTGTTGGCCCTCCAACCTAAACCCTGAATCCTAAAGACTCCCTTTTTTTGACTCCAGGCTCAGCCGGATCCGAACTTACTGGCAATCTGCGGCAACGGAACCCCTAAACCCTAAACCCTAAACCCTATAAACCCTAAACCCTAAACCCTAAACCGCAAGCCCTAAACCCAAAACCCAAAACCCCCTAAACCCTAACCACTAAACCGTCCCCCCCACAACTCCTGGAGCCATGTCTCGCGGTCTCGGAAGTCCCGGAGAGCCTCTGCTCTCACCTCGTGGCGGCTCGCTGAGAGCCCTTTTAAAGGCTGACTTAGACAAGTTGGTTTAGGGTTTAGGGTTTAGGGTTTTACTACGAATTGGGGGATGTTCCCCATCAAGGAGCTGTTAGTTTAAGGGGGAACATCCCAACAAACAAGCCTAGAGTTCTGCCAGAGGCTTTGCGGTTCATGCTTGGGGTCTGCATGATCTGAGGGCCGCGCGTGATGTTTGGGGTTTAGGGTTTGGGGGTTTGGGGGTTTAGGATTCAGGCTTTGAGGGTTTTGTGGTCTTGGGGTTCTAGGATTTTCGGGTTCGTGGCTCCAGCCTTGGTGGCAGCACTCTCAGGGAAGCTCTGGAGCATCTACATGGCAATTTGTCCAACAATGCCCCCAACCAAACCATAAGGTACAGGTTTCGCAAAGGACCTAGAGTGCCCTAAACCCTAAACTCTAAACCCTAAACCCTAAACCCTAAACCCTAAACCCACCGAGTATCTACGCAAGGGAAGCCGGCTGGCCTCTGCGCGGCCTTGGCCGGAGAGGACCCGCTGACCCTGGATGTTGGCCAACAGCTCGACGAGACCTCCGGGTTGATAGGGTTTAGGGTTTAGGGTTTAGGGTTTAGGGCTTGGGATGTTCCCCCCTATACTAACAGTCCTTAATAGGTATTGTAATGGGGAGTACTATCATCGACTGTTAGCATAAGGGAGGACATCCCAAATGAAGACCCAAGAGTAACCTAGGAATAACAAGGGTGCCCTTCTTTGGTTTGAAGGGGCTTGTAACGTGATCTATACCACCCAAATAAAGGAATAAGAGCGCACCCTGGGTCCCTAGCCAGCATGGGCGCTGGCTGGGAGTCTGAAGGGTTTCTGGTGGGGCTACGCGGTTTAAGGGTTTTGAGGATTACAAGGTGAAGAAGGGGCATGAACAACTTGAATACCACTAAAGAAGCTTGTGTTCTCGGCTCTACGGTCTCAAATAGGGTATCTCAGTTTTGGGAGTCTACGGTTCAGATATCCGGGACATGCAGCGGGCATCCTTCCGTTGCTTTGCTGACACCCAAGTGGAAACACCGCACCCAAATCCTCCTGCCGAACCTAAGTTTGCAGAAGTGGTGACGCGAGATCTAAACCCTAAACCCTAGAAGTTCGTCCGCCGGGGGGCTCTGTAGCTGCGAGTCCAGGCGTGCGATGAGACGCTGCTGCTGGTCTGCACGGAGCTTTTGCTGCTGCTCCTTGGGGTTTGAGAACACATGCTTGGACTTTGGGGGCCTTCTTCATGGAGGTCGGGCGAATGGTCCGTTCAGGATTTGGGGGGGGGTATGAATTGTGCTGGTGGAAGCTTATCCGAAACCACCAAGAACTATAAACAGTAGCCGCAACCTCTCCCACACAATTCTCGAGGACTTCGTCGCTAATCAAGGCTGACATCCCCTCATGTACTCGTCCATTCCCCCAGACGACGGCTCAGGCCCTTGCGCCCAGCCTTCAAGCTGCAACAGGCCAGCCCTACAGCAGAAGCCCCAAAAAATCTGGGTTCTAGGGTTTCGGGTTTCGGGTTCATGGCTTGAAAGAAACCTTTCCAAGTCGGTCCCTTTCCAATCTGGCAGCCGGAGAACCTGCAACGCCCGCTGGCTCAGCAAGTCCTGGCGGTCTCCCTGACGGCCGAGGCTTCAGGTTTTAAGGCTTTGCCCCTAAACCCTAAACCCTAAGCCCTTTTTGCTTCCGGGATGCTTCAGTAAGCCGGGGTAAGTTTCCCAGTATCGATGCTCGACTCTGGGGTTGCAGAGCTTTAAGGGTCATGGGGTTTTGAAGGCTTGCTCCTAAACCCCAAAACCCCAAAACCCTAAAGCCCTAAAGCCCTAAAACCCTAAAGCCCTAAAACCCTAAAGCCCTAAAGCCCTAAAGCCCTAAAACCCTAAAACCCTAAAACCCTAAAACCCTAAAACCCTAAAACCCTACAACCCTAAAGCCCTAAAACCCTAATTAAACCCTCTCTCCCGAAAACCCCACTGTTCCTTCTTCAGACCCTGAGGCAAAGAGTCACGGTCCCACTGCAAAGCACCGGTCAGCCTCCAGCTTCTTGCGGAGGGCTCGCGCGTCGGGCATCTCCTCTTGTTTAGGGTTTAGGGTTTAGGGTTTAGGGTTTAGGGTTAGGGTTAGGGTTTAGGGTTCAGGGTTCAGGCTTCAGGGTTTAGGGCTTCAATCTGGCTGGTTCTTAGTAGGGAATGAAGGAATTTGGTCTCTACATCATCCCTTAAAGGGTATAGATAGGGCCTATATTCTCTCATTCCCTACTAAGAACCAGGGCTTCAAGGGTTTTGGTGCGTATAAGGGGTAATTAATTAGAATAGGGTCTTTGCATAGCATTCTACATCGGGGCCATGAGGGCATAGCAGTAGTTATTCCGACCCCTCTAGTATTCAGGCTTGTATTTATGGCTTAGGGCTACGATTTGGGCATGTGGGCCTAGAGCTGCTCACTTGAAACGAAGGATGCGACGATGCGAGGTGCGTGAAATATAAATAGGCTAGGACCTGTTAACAAAAAGTGGTAAGCACAGGCACGAACCTTTGGCACGGAACCCAACCCAACACTTCAGCTCAAGCCTTCCAATTCCAGAGCTGCAAGAAGCAGAAGCTTCATGACAAGAAAAGCATACTGATATGATGGTATGTGTTAACGACATGTGAACGGATTCAGGCATGGGTCAGCAGCAACAACAACTACCGAGCGGTGTTCTTCAACAACAACAAATGCTTATCTCACAACATGGGTGCCCAAAGCGCGAAGCTTCCGAGGCGCGCCAGGGGATTAGCATGGATTAGCCCCAAATTTCCTCTTTCCTTAAAACGAACTTGAGGGATGTGAAGCTAGTGTCGTGTCCCGGACCAACCTAGGCACACTTATCCTTCAACCCCCAAAACCCTAAATCCTAAACCCTAAATCGTAAACTCTTAACCCTAAACCCTAAAACCCAGTCCTTCAACCCCGAAAACCCCCTAAACCCTAAACCCTTCAAGCCCTCCCTGACAAGGCTTGGGCTTGAACAAGGGGTTCCTCACCATCCGGACCGCGCTCGCGCGGCTTTTCCAGTTGCTCCTGAAAGGCGCTTCTCTTTTTTGCCACCGCAGGGATCCATCGCGTCTTTGGGAGAAAAGATTGCTTCTATCTTCCGTGCTCTTTAGTTTTTTGGGCACATCTGCAATCAACCTCACGAGCGCACCAGTCATCACTGGTCAAATCATACAAAAGGAAAAGGGAAGAGTTGCTTTTGGGACATCACGTCACGAGCCGGGAGATAAACCATCCCAGCATGGGACAGTAGAAGCGCCCCAGAACTACAACCGTCTGGAGAGCTCAGCTTGCCCATTGCGACACTTTCCCCATGGTGCCTCCATCTCGCGCAGTAGCTCAGCCTGCCCACATGTTTCTTTCGTGTGATAGGACAAACGACAGACGACATCTTCAAAAACCCTAAGCCCTCAACCCTAAACCGGCCCTAAACGCTCCTTGGAGAAAGAACAAGGAGCGAGGGAAGCGAATGATTGTCAACTAAAGTGGGAGTGCAGAGGTTTCGCCGCTGTTCTCAATTTTGCGCTCCTGAGTCTTACACCTGACCGTTAAAACCCTCTGGACAAGTTTCCGAAAGCCCTAACCCTAAACCCTAAACCCTAAACCCCCCTCTTAAACCCGATAAGGGACAATGTAACATGGCCCAAGGGCCAACCTAGCTGAGGTAAGCGCAGCCTAGACTTTGACCGTTGAGAGGAACAGGAAAGCCCGTTGCTGAGTGCCCTGAGCCAAACATGGTTAACCTCTCAATTATAGTAAGATTACATATATATATATATACACCCCAAAAGGATAATTATGGTAGGATTATGCCTATATATATATATACATATACCCCAAAAGGTCAATTATGGTAGGATTATATATACCCCCCCCAAAGGCTAAAGGTTACCAACAGCCAGTAAGGAAGTGCTTCTTGGGCACCTGGAGGTCAGCCAGCTGCCTCTCCTGATCCTGAACACGCTGCTCCTGCGCATGGGGCTATTGGCTTCACCCTAAACCCTAAACCCTAAACCCTAAACCCTAAACCCTAAACCCTAAACCCTAAATCCTAAACCCTAGACGGACCTGAAACCTAGCTAGAACGGCTTTTAGAGTGTAGGGTTTAGGGCTTCGGGTTTCGGATCACCCGTAAAATGTCTCGAAGGGCCAGCCGCTGCATGGTGAGCTTCCCCTTCAAGCCCAAGCCAAAGACTTGCAAGTGGCTCCCTGACTGTCACACTTTGGCAAAGACCAGGGCTTAGGTTTGAGGGTGTAGGGTTTAGGCTTTCAGGGCCCCGGCTAGAAGAGCTTACAAAAAGCACAGTGCTCCCCTCCTGTTGCGCCATCAGGGTGCTCTGCTGGTGCAAGTCCTCGCGAATCTTCTTCAGCTCTCGCAGAATTTCCTGGAAGTGTAACTGCTCTACAAGTTCAGGGGTAAAGTGTAGTCTCTGATTGGCCTAGTACTTGAAGGACTCTGGGGCCACATCCCCTTAAGAAAGCTTCTTGAGCCGTAATCAACTTCGAATTGGACTAATAAACCCCAAATCTTACAGCAAGCCTGCAGGTATGCCCCAATCCCAGTGTCCTCAGACTTCCGCTCTGCCAAGCGGAGTTGCAGCGGGTCCTGCACGACCCACTCTGGGATGAGTTTTTGGGCTTCTGGGCTTGGCTAACAGCCTAGACCCAAGGTAAACTAGGAAGTTAATAGGGCACTCTTTTTGGTTGAAAAGGGGCTTAAACGGGAGCCTGAAACACCGAACAAAAAGGGAATAAGGCCCCACTCTAAGATCCTGCCTATACCACGGACCTTCGTGGGGCCCGAAACCTTCCTGGGATGGCCTTGAAGCCCTCTGACACATATTCCTAACACATGGCCCTCTTAAACCCAAGAAGGGAACATGTAAAATGTCCCAAAACCCTACCTGGGGGCACATCAAACTAGCAGTCCTGAATAGGGATTTCCAATAAGGCCCAGACCTTCTTGGGCCCTAAGCCCTAAGCCCTAAGCCCTAAACCCTAAACCCACCGAGCCTAGAAACCAGCTCCTCTTTGCCCGTGGCCGCCTCCACTTCGAAGGCCCGGCGCAGCTGGTCCTCCAGCTCCTGGGCTTGAAATTTGGAGCTTTCGTGGCTGGCTTTTTGCTATTCTTACTAATATTCTTATACACATTATAAAACATGTTACTATTACGATTATTATTTTAGCTTCGTGGCTGCTTCTATTGTGATTATTATTACTATTAATATTACTATTGTTATTATGATTGTTGTTCTTCTTCTTATGATTATACTATTATTCTTATTCTTCTTATTACTGTTGTTAGTCCTCCAGCTCCTGGGCTTGAAATTTGGAGCTTTCGTGGCTGTTTTTTTGCCATTCTTACTATTTTATTCTTATAAACATTTTAAATCATGTTTCTATTGCGATGATAGTTTTTACTACTATTATTATTGCTACAATTATTGCTACTATGCATTATTGTTGCTTGTATTCTTCTTCTTATGACTATTACTATTTTACTAGTATTATGACTATTATTGTTTTTCTTCTTCTGTTTATTATTCTTATTGCGTATTATGGATATTCTTATCATTAGTATTATTCGTATTATTGATATTGATATTGTTTTAAAAGAAAGCCTAGCCTAAACACTACAAACCTACAGCCCATATCCCAAACCCAGCGTAGCTGACTTGGGGATTTACAATTTCAGGGGTACCTTTTATTGGGGTCCGTATTTTAAGGGGATCCTACTTTTTTGGGGAGACTACATTAGAGGTCCCTTATTTGCGTAAACCCCCCACTTGAAGGTAGTTGAGGGTTTAGGATGCAAGGTCTGGGTTTCAATCGCTACAGTAGGATGTCAAAGCTGATCTTCCACTTTCAGGCTCAACACGTTGCGACAAGACGAGGTGCTAAATCCCAAAATTATAAACCCTATAGTTATAGGGCTTTTAGGATTTAGGGCCTAAGCCCTGAAAAAACTCTAGCTACAGGGTTTTTAGGATTTAGATCCAAAAAACCCTCCAGTTACAAGGTTTGGGGGGTCTCGATCCTCAGTTATAGGGTTTGGGGGGTTTCGGGAACCCCCCCCAAAGGACTGCGCTGTTAAAGTGTCAGGCAGAAGCCAGCCCCAGGGCTCTTTAGATGCCTGGGGAAGGGATAGGGTTCAGGGTTCAGGGTTCAGGGTTCAGGGTTCGGGGTTCGGGGTTCGGGGTTCGGGGTTCGGGGTTCGGGGTTTAGGGGTTAGGGTTCAGGGTTCAGGGTTTCGGGTTTTGGGTTTAGGGTCGGTGAAGATGCCCATCCCTTGCTTTTTCCGCTTCGCCATCGGTTTCTGGAAGGCCTCTTTGATGCAAGATGAGGCAGGTGTAGATAACCGAAATGTTGGGATTCCTTGTCCAGTCTTTTAGGGGACTGCCGCGCAGGTTACCCTTCGGGATGATTGCGTTGTACGTTACTGTAAAGTCGACCTGCTCAACTTAAGACTCCGGGAGCCTGCAATGGAGTCTCTTGTGAAACTCGGTTTAGGGTTTAGCACCTACTTGGGACGACATACCGGTGCAGGCGGTGGAGCCATGCAAGTGTTTTTACAACTTTTCTCCACTCCGACCACGGAAGATGTGGTGGCATCGCTCGGAGACGTCACGCTGCTTCCCGTGAGCTTCTTACCTTTCGCATCGCCTCCGGATCGCCGGCGTGCCACGGTTTTTCTCCTGCACTGGTTCTCCTCCTTCTACCTCTATGTTGCTTCATCCTGTCGTTTTCTTCTGTGTGTTTTCACCATTTTTCCGAACGTCGCCTCTCTTGTTCCTCTCGGCAGGCGCGAGCACCTCGGCCTGCTTCCCAGCCAGCCAGTCCCGCACAGGTCGCCTGCCGAAGGGGCCCATGTTCTGAAGTCAACGGGGTAAACGCCCGGGGAACAAAGAGGGCCGTGGGACAACGCAGGAAGATGCCACAGCCCGCCCTAAATTTTAAGGGTTATAGGGTCTAATAAGCCCTAAACCCTAAACCCTAAACCCTAAACCCCAAGCTCATCCTGGCAATATTCGCCAAGGGTCCTTCACTCGCTGCGCCCAGAGCTCCAAATCCTTGCGCACCCGGTCGAGCTTGGAGCGAAACTGCTCATCTGACCTGGGGGTCCTAAATCCTAAACCCTAAACCCTAAACCCTAAACCCTAAACCCTACACCTTAAACCCTGACCCTAAACCCTAAACCCTAAGCCCTAAAGGACCATCGATGTTGTGCACCTGTGCCCCGAGATGCCTCTACATGTGGATGTTTTCAACTTAATTAAGGGGGTTAACCCTTAACCCTAAACCCTACAGCTTAAACCCTGACGCTAAACCCTAAATCCTAACCTAAACCCTAAACCCAAAACCCTAAACCCAAAACCCTGAAACGCGAGCTTTGAACTCGGCATCTGAATTAGGGACCGAGCCTAGTCAACCATCCTAAAACCAATCCACACTTTGAACATCGGAAACCCTAAACCCCAAACCCGAAACCCTACACTCCTAAACTCCTAAGCCCAAAACCCAACCCTCGACTTTGCAGCCTTCGGATAGGGGCCATTCTGAGCCCAGGGATGAACTCCGAAGCACCCCCAGACAGAACCCTGCGCTTTATCAAAGTCCTGAGTTCGGGTCTTCCAAAGGTCTGTAGTTGCGTCTACTCAAAGGCTCCTACGTAGTACCTTTTTTTTGGGGTAGTAGTACTAATCCCCTAAACTTTAACCTAGAACAGGAACAACATTGGAGCCCTCAGCTTTACCAGGCTTAGAGGGAGGGTTTACTTGGTTGAGCCCCTTGATAAGGCCTTGAAATGAGGCCTTCTGGCTAAGGCCGGGGCTGCTCTTGCTGATTTCGCATCTCCTGCAGCTGTATCCTGAGATGGTGGGGGCCCTTGCAACCCTAAACCCCGAAATCAAGGGAGCTTGAGGAGCTCAAGGAGGGAACTCAAGGAGCTGAGGGGGTTTTGGGGCAAGTGGGGCCAGTGGGGACCCCAACCCCGCGAAATCTGGATGTCCCCTTCAACACACAGCCAACGAAGGAAAATGCGTGCGACGATGGGTTAAGAATAGGCTGAAACGCCTCCGCGACAAAAACTGCCCAGCACCAAGCACTCTGAATCCTGGGCAGCGGTAGCGAACATGGCTGACACAAGTGATGCGAATAGAAATGTGACTTCGCGTGTGCTGGCAATCTCTTCTTTCTCATACTGCCAGAAGAGCCCAGCTTCTGGCATTGTCGGAGCTGTTGATCTTGTCGCCTCTTTAAGACCTCGCAGCAAGTCTTTCGGTGTCATCTGCACCATGGGCACAACACTCCAAACTCCAAACCCCTCAAACCCAAAAGTGGAGGGTTATGGGAGTACAGGGCCAGTGTAGGGTTCATAGGGTTCCACATCCCAGCAAGGTCTACGAGTGTAGGGGGCCGTCCTCGCTCTGTCGCTCCAGCTGATCTGTGCGCATCTGGTCCTCGCAGGTCGCGGCCTAGACCCTGAACCCTGAACCCTGAACCCTAAACCCTAAACCCTAAACCCTAAACCCTAAACCCCAACACTGAAGAGCTGCAGCACGAACGCCTGATTCCTCAGCACGGAGAACGAAAATGGAACCCCGTGCAAGCTTTAGATTTCTGAACACAAGCCTTGCTTCAGAAATCCCCGGTTTAGGGTTTAGGGGTTTATAGGGTTTACCCTAAACCCTAAACCCTAAACCCCATTAGGGTTTTAAGGGTTTGTAGGTCTCACGTTCAACTCCTCCTTGTCTGCCAGCATCTTCTGCTGAAGCTGCAGATCTCTGAGGCGGTCTGCCAGCTCCTCACAAGGATCCCAGGGGTGCGGGGGATGACGGGGCTTGGGTTTCAGCTTTGGCTTAGGGTTTAGGGTTTAGGGTTTAGGGTTTAGGGTTTAGGGTTTAGGGTTTAGGGTTTAGGGTTTAGGGTTTATTTTTGCCGCCCGCATAGCTGAACTGCATGTCCACATGGCAGTTTAGGGTTTAGGGTTTAGGGAGACAAGTTCACCCTAAACCCCTGAACCCCGGTATCTTCCTGCCATATGCAAGCGGAGCACCTGATGTTACATGAATCAACTAAAGGATCCAACACACCCATTCCACATCCCCGCTTCACCCCTTGTGATTGAAATTTCGATTTGGCCCCCCACCCCCCCGCCCCCCCTCCCGACCCTCAACCCTGAGCCCTCAACCTTAAACCCTAAACCCTAAACCCTAAACAAAAGGCTCCTGGAGCCGTCGACGCTGTGCCTGGAGGAGCTTCTCCTGACTCACAATGGCGAGGGACTGAGAACTCTCAGTTTCCCGGGTTTGGGGTGTAGCCCCCCGCATGGTGGCTGATACCTATTCCGGCCCATATTTGGGTACCCTAGATTTTGTGCCTCAAATGTTGGGTACCCCAGAAAAGGATCTAATGCACAGCATGCAAACTTACATCCGAACCGAGGCAGCACATGTCATGTATTGATCGTGTTCCTTCACCCGCCAGTGCAGTTGAAACCCTCTGGATGAGGCTTGCGGAGGCCACCTTCACGAAGCCTCCCTGCTTTGGCACCAGTCTTTGCGAGCAGCATGGGCATCGGTGCGCATGGGCATCGGTGCGCAAAGTTGTTTGCAAACGCCTACTGCTTGTGCTGCAGCAGCATCTTTGAAACAGCCGGCGAAATTTCGCGTACGATAGAAATGGCAAACTTGCGGAAGAATCGTTGCGCAAGTATGCAATTGCAAGTTGAAGACTGGGAAAGCCTCACAAGGAAAAAGGATCAGTATGCTGAGCAAGAGGCTATAGGCTATAGACTATAGAGCCCTTGGGACCCTGAATGGGGATCTCACGAATCTTGGCGCCTTGTGGACAGCTCCGGCACTGCACGCTGAGGGTTTCGGGTTTAGGGTTTAGGGTTGCACTTGGACAAGAACTTCGGTAACAGTAAACCCTAAACGCTAGGATGAACGGCAGGGAATCTTGGCACAGAGAACCTGGGCTAGGTTCCTTCAGACTTCTGATCTCGAATCCCTTTGATGCAAGTGCTTTGGGAAACCTCTTCGCGGAGTGCAGGCCGTTTTGAAGCACAACCGCAAGAAGATGTTGTTTCCCATTGAGCAGCCGCGCCTCCCCAGCATGACTTTCATGCTCGCACGCTTGGTCCCATCAGGCTGAATGCATGCTTCATGGACGAGGGGTTTCCGAGATTAGGGCTACCTTCTTATCGTAAGAAAACCCTACTATTTAGGGGAGTCATATGGGGGGTCCCGTATGATCGTTATGAACCCCCACATTGGCACGAAGACTGCAGTAAGGTCACGTAAGCACCCCTTGAACCGAAACCCCAAACCCCAAACCCTAAACCTTGCGCTCCCAAAGCCCGCGTCGGCTCCTGCTCGACCACGTCCTGTGACTGCTGGCTTTCCTCCTGCTTCACAAGCTCGCTCTGATGATGATGCTGTCGAAGGTGCCTGTGGCTCAGGACTTGCTGGCGCCTTAAAGCAAGTTATTCCCTCTCAGGCTCCGGGGTTTAGGGTTTAGGGTTTAGGGTTTAGGGTTCGTTTGAAACATGAAGCGTGAGGGAAACTGAAACTGGACGCAAGGCAAAGCCGGCAGCCTTGCTAGCTGGCCGCGTTATGGTTTGCATCCCTCATATTGGCTTGACAAGACTTCTAAAGGAGCACTTCTTGAAATACTGGTACCCCTGTAGACCCAAATTTCCTATAAGCCTGAGTAAGTACCCCGAATTCTTTGAAATTGGTCAGGAGGGTTTTGTCTAATAGGGTTGTCCCTAAAGCCGGCCTCTCGGCACGGGCCACAGCGTCCGCCGTCTGCTGTTCCAGCTGTTCATCCTCGGAGGCCCCCTCCCCCGCCCCCCCAAATCCCCCCCCCAGAAACTTCAGGTGAAGAGCTTGGGATTGGACGGAACTAACCCCCCCCCCCACCCCCCCCCCCCCCCCCCCCCGCAACCCCAAAAACGTTTTGCGATCAAAGATTGCACAGGACAGCCGACAGCATGTCAAACCGTGCGCATGCAGAAATGTGGCACATGCAGCATCTTTGTGAGAGGAGACAGAAACCGTGAAAACGTGCTTGCGTTTTGGACCTGGTCCAAAACGCAAGCACGGAAGACTTTTGGGCAGATACACCTCTCGTGGCTTCCCGCATGAGCGAAAAACCATGTCTAAGCTGATGCTTTTGAAGCATTTTGGAGAACGAGCCAAAACCCCAGCTGACAGTGTGAGCGAATCCCCACGTCGCAACTGAACCCGTCAGCTAAACCCTAAACCTCTCCATTATCCTCCATTTCAGTGGGTCGGCAGTAAATCTTAAATTCGGTCTCTGGCTGAGTTCGTGCGGGGAGCCTGCACGAGCTGCTCTTGAAAGCGCTGCAGCTCGTGCTCCAACTGGCCCTGCGATGGAGTCTCATGGGTTTAGGGTTAGGATTTAGGGCTTGGGGTTTAGTTGAAGGGGCACCTCATCATGCATAGTTTTTTTCCTTCCCGCATAGGACTAATCACTCGGCAGGGAGATGTCTACCATGACTCTATGACGGTCTACCCCTCTCGGCACAGGATCAGGCCGCGCCAAACCCTAGGGCCTTAAAGTATCTCCTACATAGGGACTTTAAGGCCCAAGTAGTCCCCATTCTGCTACCTTGACCCTTAGGGTAACTAAACCAAGCTAAACCCCACATCGCCCCACAAAGCCAGCATCCGCACGCAGAGGTTTAGCGTTCAGGGCATACATGGAGGTTCATGGGCACTTTATCACCGCAATTCGAAGACTCCTTAGAATCCGCTTAGAGGACTTAGGGGGCTTACAAGTACAGTTATGATTGGGGATATAAGTACCATGGACCTCGGGTTTCCTGCCGGTTGTGATTTCTAAGTCTATCCTCTTCTATCCCTAACTGCACTAAGCTTTCAGGCTTTCAGGGTCCTTGGCGAAAGCCTGAGCCCTAAACGAGGATGTGGAGCTCGCCTCGGCCCAAGACTACACTCTCCCTTTAGAATCATCTCATAGCGTGGGTTTTGCATCCACTGGGGCCTTTTATGTAACCAAAACTGAAAATAACTGGGGCTTTTTTGTAACCAAAACTGAAAATAACTGGGGCTTTTATGTAACCAAAACTGAAAATAACTGGGGCTTTTATGTAACCAAAACTGAAACATGACTGACATGGGCAAAGGGATCTCGCGAACTACCTTCTTGCGCACTGGTGTTGCAAGCCCCTAAATGGGTGCATGGACCGGACGCCCCTAAACTACCCCACAAGAATGGCCCTAAACCCTAAACCCTAAACCCTAAACCCTAAACCCTAAACCCTAAACCCTAAACCCAAAGATTGGTGCAGGTACTCCCCGAACCCTAAACACTGAGCTCTGAGCCTGACATTTAGCCCAAGCCTTAAACCGGCACGCCTTTGGAACACAGGAAGGGCTATCTTTCTGAGCATTCTTACATCGCGCTTACTACACTTTGCTTAAGAACCCCAAAAAATGAAACATAATAATTACTCCCTATATTACCCTTATAAGGAAGATAGTTTTTTTCATGTTCATTTCTTGGGGTTCTTAAGCAAATGGTGCTTAGGGTTCCCCTGGCTCTGTCCGCCTGCCGAAGGAGGATGCGTTGTTGCATCTGCTGGGCGTCCAGCTCCTGCCTCTCGGGGCTGATTCAACTTGCATGTTTCACATTGTCTTGATGATGCTGTAGGGTTCAAGGGTTTAGGGTCTAGGGTTTGGGGCTTGCTATGATTCCTCGCTTGTTCTTCTTCTTCTTCTTCTTCTGCCGGGCATGAAGGGCGTTCGATGATTACTCTCTCTCACTCTAAGCCCCACATTTCAGATGGTCAGTTCTTCGAATTTGTATTGTTTGTGTGTGCGGGCGCCCTGTGCAGAAGATACCGGCAAAAGGCGCAGTCAGGAGTGCCTTCGCTTGTCAGCCTCCATCTCCACTTCCTTGGCTGATCGCATGCAAAGTGCCGATATCACTTTAAACTGTTGTGTTATGAACTGTTATATAGTTATATGACTAACCGGGTTTTTATATTAACTGTTATGTTGCTAGAGAGAGAGAGAGAGAGAGAGAGAGAGAGAGAGAGAGAGATACAGAGAGATACAGAGGGAGGGGGAGAGGGAGAGGGAGAGGGAGAGGGAGAGGGAGAGAGAGATAGAGACTTTTTCTAGGCATCAAGACAATTTTACCCGTTCCCCTTCCGCACCACCTCCATAAGCCCGAATGGAACATACACGTCCTTCGTACATATCCAGCCGGGAGCAGCAAGACGGAAAAAAATCCCAGAGAACCGAAGCCCGGAAACCTTAGATGCAACCCTAAACCCTAAACCCTAAGCATATTGTCCCCCCCCCCCCCCCCCCAATAGACACCGAAACCCGAAACCCCATTCTGAAACAACATAACAAACCAACTCGGAGCTCCACGACACGAACCCTAAAGCCAAGCAAGACACAACAATCCCTTTTGTTACCCTTACAAGGAGGAGTATTTATTGTACTCTTTTGTAAAGGAAAGTACCCTCAACCCTAAACCCTAAACCCGAGGGGGGGGGTCTATCAAGCAAATAGTAGTCTCTTTGGGGCCGGGCACCATCTCCTGGAGGACTTTCGACTTCTCCCGAGCCTCCTGATCCTGGGGGGCGCTCTTAGGGAAAGTAGCCCTAGACCCTAAACCCTAAACCCTAAACCCTAAACCCTAAACCCTCGGCACGTAGGCTCGTGGGTTTAGGGTTTCGACTCTCACGCTCGCACAAGGCCGGCAAGGTGTCGGTTGGTAGGGTTTGGGGTTTGGGGTTTAGGGGGTTGTACACAGAATATGAAGCCTTGTGCGTAGGGTACCCAACTTCGAGAGCTCCGATGAGGTCTCAGAGGTCTCACGGTGTAGCGTTTCGGGTTTTAGAGGTTCATGGCTCAAGGTGCAACATGGGGATGCAGAGACGAGGTCATGCGCATGTCCTTACAGGGGTCTGGCCTTCATTGCGCCTCGAACTTAGCGGCAGTTTAGAGGGCTTCTAGTAATCTCGGGTCGCCCGTTTTAGGGTTTTGGGATGTTCAGTATGAGCCCTCCTGTCATCAACCATGAGGGGTCCCAGAAACGGTCATTGTGGATGTGGAGGCTTTGGAGCTTTCGATGTCTGCAAAGATTTGGTGGGTTACGGGCCTGGCAGCCTGGTTTGTTGTTTAGGGTTTAGGGTTTCGACTCTCGCACTCGCACAAGGGTTTAGGGTTTTGGGTTTTGGGTCTAGGGTTTTGCGGTTTAAGTCCCCCGGCAGCCAAGGGGCCCGCAACTGTTGCCGCTGGCGCAGCTCTTGATTCTTGAGGAGCTGGATCTGGTGGCCTGCGCAGGAGCACCAGGTCTCTCGGTGCCCAGCCCAATACGACCCTAAACTTGAAGTTATGCCACCCTAGACCCCAAGTCCAGACGTCCAAAATGCAAGCAGCCTCCAGAAGAAAACCACAGTCCCGCGTGCGCGTCGCGCGGAAAATATCGACCTAGCCCCTAAGCGTTGGCACCCCTTGTTGACACACTGCTTGGGGAACAGACGCCTTTCAGGTGCCATGAGCCTTCTGAAACTCTGAATTCCTTCAAGCTGCAGCTCAACCAAATTCAACCCTGTAACCAAAAAAGCGCAGCCCAAAAGCTCGGTCACCCCATACAAGGATTTCCCACCCACCCCAAGATGCTCACAACGACTCTGTCGCTTGGTAGAAGGATGGGGTGTCAGACAAGAACAGGACACTTTTGTCAGAAATGCTCTGCGAAACTTCTCGAAACGTCTCGCCGTCTCGCGCTGCTTCGGCTCTCGGACAATTGAGGGCAAGCCTTCACAAGTCGCCTGGAGGAACCGCCTCACACAAGCACACATGCTTCACCGGAAAGACCACCTTGAGGCTCTTGACAATCTCCACATTGGTCCCAACAGCTGATCACTCCATTCCTAAGAGTATTCCGGAGGACAACTAGGAGATCATGCCGCTCGCGTTCAGAATGCCGATCAGCTCATTGGCTGCTCCACTGGCCAGGCGCTCCCCGGCCAGCCGTCGCAGAATCTCTTGCTCTGTGTTGCCGTTGATGATGCCAACGCGATCTTTCAGCTCCTCGTCAGGGAGGTCGCGCAGGTGGGAGTGCGCCACTGCAAAGGCCACACCGGCTGGTGGATGGCTGATGGTCGCCTGAAGATCGGCAACCACTGCAAAAGGCAAAGCACGAATCCCCACTCTCTGGGGAAAGCGGCTTCGTGCAAAAGCAGAGTACAGCTCGTACTCCGAGGCTCGTCCATCGCAGGCGCGTGCAGCGGCCAGAAACGCCTCCCAAAAGGCATGGCCAGGCCAGGCACGCTCCACCTCCGCAAAGAGTGCTCTCAGGATTGAGGTGTCCAGGACGCTGTGATGGCAAACCGCAGTCTCTCGTTCAGGCCTTGCCTTGGCCAGGCCAGGCAGCACATGAGCCACGAAAGCGTCGTAGCGGTGGAGATCCACCGCGCTCCGGATCGGGGGGCAATTTTCCGAGTCGAAGGTGCAAAGCAAAGCCCGGCCTTCGTCAAGGAATTTGAGACGCTCGCTATGTCCGCTACGCTCTGCGAGCCAAACAACATCAGCATCACAGACGAGGACCTGCTCTGTCAGATTCAGCAGAAGCGGGCCGTAGAGCTTCAGAAGCTGCTGGAAAAGCCAGCCCGGCACGCAGCCGCACTCCGCGCTGTCGCCGAGGTGGAAGGGCCAGCATGCGTCAGCCTCATCCACCCACTCCACTCCGCATTCCTGCACGGCAGCGTCTTCCCAAGGGCTCTTGCTCACCACCAGGATGCGCTGGACCTCAGGGCAGGTGCGGCGCAGCGATCGGACGGCATGCCCCAGGGTAGCAAAATCTTTCTCGTGCGCGGGAATGATGCAGTCCAGCACCCTGTCGGACATGGCTTTTAAGACGGCTCAATAACGACGGAATGTGTCTTAGGCAGCCTTGTAAGCAAGACAGGTTCGGGACCCCGGAGTTTGAGAGGTGTCACATAAGCCCATGTCAGGAGGACTAGAAGATGGCTGCAACAGTTTGGGCATGCGCTGTGGGACTGAAACACTGAAGTACTACTGTCTGGTGGCTCGAGGTATTGTGATGGGAGTCGTGCCGAAGGAGCCGCAGTTAGTGGCTCAGGGAGCACGTTGGGGTTTAGGGTTTAGGGTTTATAGGGTTTAGGGTTTAGGGTTTCGGAGATACAAGCTCAAGCCTCAGCCGCACCTGACAAGCCAAAAGCCCCGGACCCAAAAGCCTTCAACTCTTTGCCAGGCGATGTTTTGGGATTTCCCCGTGGTAGCCCAGTAGCCATATGATAACGAGGGTGCCCTTCTTGGCCTTGGCTACTTTATGAGGGAACCTTGCACCCCCCCAAAGGAGGGACAGGGTAACAACTGGGCTACCAAGGCCCTTATGACTTTTACCCCATCTTGCATCCGGGCTATGATGTCCGTAACTTTTACCCCTAAACCCTAAACCCTAAACCCTACACCCTAAACCCTATATAAACCCTAAACCCTACATAAACCCTAACCCCGACATAAACCCTAAACCCTACACAAACCCTTTATAAACCCCCAACCCTAAAAGCTCTAGGCTCCACCCCGCAGGGCACTGAGCTCCCGGGCTGAGGTTTTTCTCCTCGAAGTCCAGCTGCCGCTGTGCCACCTTGAGGGTGAAGGCTTTTTTTTTTGGGGGGGGGAGTTCCCAGATTCCATGTAACTAAGTATGTACGTACGTAACTTGTATATATATATATATACATCTACATATATATATATATATACAAAATGTACCTTGTAAATGTATATATATATATATATGTATATATATATATATACATACATACATATACAAAATGTAGGGCACCTCCAGCTGGTGCTCCTCCGACTGGAACCAGTGCTGCATGGCCTTACAGCTTGGATGGTGTGCGTAGGTGGGGGCAGACCTCCGCAGCCCCTCGACCCTAAACCCTAACTGGAGCCTACCGGTTTAGGGTTTAGGGTTTAGGGTTTAGGGTTTAGGGTTTAGGGTTTAGGGACAAGTCTATAGGGGAGAGGCCCACCGAAGCCCCAAAAAATTAAAAGCGCTGCGAGCTCCAGCTTACGGGGACATTCGAGCTTCAATCACCCAGTCTTGCACCAGGAGCAAGACAACCCTAAACCCCAAACCCTAACAGCCGAACCGGCACGTCGGCCTCCACCCTATCATCCCGTCCCAGAACCCGACTTGCAAAATCACGCGGCACGAAGATACCGGTTTGAACCTGGAAGTAGCTCTCTTGGGGTCATACCGTGTATGAACCCTAGGACCCCTGAACTGGGTTTAGGGTTAGGGTTTAGGGTTTAGGGTTTAGGGTTTAGGGTTTAGGGTTTAGGGTTTAGGGTTTAGGGTTTAGGGTTTAGGGTTTAGGGTTTAGGGCTAGATCCAGGCAATCCTAGCCTGGCTCTGCTGCTCTTGGCCCTGATGCCTCTCCTCGAGGCGAAGGCGAAGCGCACGGGCTTCGGCCTCCTCCTCGGGCAGCTTCCTACTATTTGCTTAAGAACCACCCCCGACCCCCCCCCCCCCCATGCAATAAAAACATATAAATAAAAATATAACTAAATAAATAAATAAATAAATAAATGAAATAATAGATAAATAACTACACACATATATATATATATAATATTATCCCTTATGCGGGTAATGTAGGGACTATTATCCGTTTATGTTTTGTTTTTTTATTTTTGGGGGTGGGGTTCTTAAGCAAATGGTCGTTTCTTCAGGCAGTTCTTTACAACAGCATCCCTTTTGTAGGCTCTCACACACGAAAGTCACCAAACATTGAGATAACGTCCATTCGTTGAGGTTGTAGTTCTCTCTTCTGCTGGTCTCTGGGTCTGTTCGTTATGGATGTTAACTTCCCGACAGGCTTGGGACGAGGTCAGTGTGCCCCAGCTGCAGAAGCAGGAGACCAACATTTACTACCGGCATCTTCAAACCATATCTTCCTCTAGACTCTAAGCATCACGTTGCGTGACCATGAATGGATGCCGGATGGCGGCCTGTTAATGCGAGCTCGCGAGCCTACCCTCACTTGTACGACCACTCATCCCTGCTGCTTACACATACCATCCCTTTAATGCAAGTGACCACATGGCGCCGCAAGCATGTAAGCGCGCTCACGATGTAGACTTTCGCACAATTTTTAAAGCGTCGTGGAACCCAACTATGCACGGATGACAATTCCATTGAGGTTCACGGCATCGTGAAACAAGGGGGTGTGGAAGATCACTTAAACCCTAAACCCTAACCCCTAAACCCTAAGCCCTAAACCCTAAGCCCTAAACCCTAAACCCTAAACCTTGTGCAACAACTTCGGCCCTTTTGCTCCAGTATGGCAGCTGGTCGATGTGGTGACACAACCGCTGCGAATGACATAGGCACGTGGTCCTGCTTCTCATCTTTGCAGACTCCGTCTAATGACGGAAGCCCCAAGCAGCCGCGAATGCCCACAACATCAAACCGCAGATGACATGGTGTGCTCGGCATAGACTCTAGGATGAGCTACCACTCAAAGGCCCCCAGGTCCTATGCCCTATGCATTTTCCCTGCGCCTTAGACCATCTGACATCTCCTATGCTCTGAACCTGAACTAGATGAGCAGGTGCATCAGAACAACCTAGAACCCAAAGACCTGCAGACCCCTAGCTCAGCATAATACGCCGCGCAGCCTGTGTGCCCTAACTCTGAATCTCGGATAGTGCATCCGGACAGAAGCATCGCGTGCCTGGGCTCTGCGACTCAAACTCCGAGAGCTTTGGCCGGACCACAGCCGAAAATCAGGAATCAGGGTTTAGGGCGACGAGGCCGCTTAAAGAATCAGAAGGGTTCAGAGTTCGTGGTGTACAGAGTTATTAAAGGTTCAGGAACTTGACTATCAGAGGGCCGTCTCACTCGGGGTGGAACAGCAACCTGGCAAGTCGCTGTAAGGTTTGTCTTCGACCCTTCAGCTGCAAGAAAGAAATTGCCGTGCCCCTGCACTTTTGCAGGGCTTGTAGCTACGAACATGTGCCGGGCTGCTGCAAGGTGCATAGCTCGAGCGTCTCTTTCTTTTAGATTCAGGGGTGAGAGTGTAAGGCTTAGGGTTGAGCAGCTCCTGACGCTCTGCCTTGCGCTTCGGTGCATAAACGGCTTTGGGGTGATCTCGCAGGCTAGCCTCCAAGGGACTCATCCGAGCAGCAGCCACGGTTTAGGGTTTAGGGTTTAGGGTTTAGGGTTTAGGGTTTAGGGTTTAGGGTTTGCAGGGAGCTTTCTTATGTCCGCAGGGCAGCTCCACGAGCCGAGCTATCTAGCCCACTCTTTGGAAACATCCCAGTCGCTTTTGAAATAAACATGGGGGGGTGTATGAAAAGCAGGGACCCCTACTGCAGACCCCCAGATAGTAGGATACCCTTGTACTAGGGACCCCAATAACGAACCCCGAATTTCGTAAATCCTAAACCCTAAACCCTAAACCCCTAAACCCCTAAACCCCTAAACCCCTAAACCCTAAACCCTAAACCCTAAACCCCTAAACCCCTAAACCCCTAAACCCTAAACCACATTTATTTGTACGGAGCTTCGCATACTAGATGATCGGCTGCGGTCTCTTCCTTCCTGCCGGAGAAGATAGAAGGCCCCCGCGAGCTGGCCAAGGGTGCAGGGCGGTGCAGACGAAGGCCCGGCTTCATGTAGGGGCCAAAATTGGGGGTTTAGGGTTTAGGGTTTAGGGTGTAGGGTTTAGGGTTAGGGGTTAGGGTTTAGGGTTTAGGGTTTAGCGTTTAGGGTTTAGGGTTTAGGGTTTAGGGTTTAGGGTTTAGGGTTTAGGGTTTAGGGCTACTATAGGGGCCTAATTAGAATGGGGCTTTGGGGGGTTTATTATAATATTCTTTTATCAAGGGACCATAAAGGGAATGCTATTAGCAATTTTCCGACCCCGACCCCTATAGTTATCTGTGTTGGGCGAATCTGCATCGACCTGCCTCGCAAGAAGGCGGCCCTGCTCACTGCAGCATCGACGCAATCGACGCGCCGACCAGCGCAAAGACGGAGGCGACGGCGTTGTGAGAACTGCCGCCGGTTGTGCTTGAGCCGGGGCACGTGACGCTGTCGCCGATAGCCATGTCCTGCGCGCATGCGTCTCCGTGCCCACAGATGCCCCACCAACTCGGATCCTCCGATGATTGTTTGGCATTCTCGTTGGTCCCGGGACAGGTTTGTGAAGGCAGCGAGGGGGTCTCCCCATTCTTGCAGGTGATCATTCCGTTCGTGCCAGCCGAAACTGTGGCCTGGCCACTGAAGTCCCACACTGTGGGTGATGCTGAGGCGCCTTAGTTGTCCAGAAACCTGGGGGAGTTAAAGGTGAACCTTTGGGATTCTATTGGGTTAGAATACCCAAAAAAGGTTCAAGGTTACCTACTCTACTACTAAGGCGCACTTTGGTGGACTGACCATCCAGGCCCACTTGGCGGAGACGCCCATGCTGGGGAAGAGGAGAGGCATCAAGTTCGCCACCGCCGCCCCGAAGATGGTCACTGCGACGCTGCGGAGGACTGCCATGGCAAAAGCTGGGGGCAAATAAAGGAGACGGCGGAGCTTGAGGGAGCACGGCGCTGGAAATGCCCTTAGGTCCAGGGCAGAAATGGCTTGGCGACAGGCCATCGAATCCCTTTCGACATCTGCGGAGGTCAACGTGCCAGCAGGATGCTACATCATGCTACATCACCGAGACCGGATGAGGCCTCCTCAATCTCTTTGGCGGACTTTCCGGCTTTTGCCTTGAAGACTTTGAACATGTCCTGCGTCACAGGACGCTCAAGCATCCAAGTCCTGCCTAGACTGCGGACTCTCGCTAGTGACTCTGTTTAGATGGTGACAACCAGGCCCTTTGTACTTCAGGGCTATAACTGCTTCAGGAAGCTTGAATATATTCTCAAAGCCCAAGATACCCAAGATCAAACCTAGCTCGGCGCGAGCCTTATTTTCTTGCTTCCTAAGCCCTGCATGTCTCGGTGCTGTGTTTGTAACAACCTTTCGAATTTTTCCGGGCTTACATGATGAGACCACCAGTCCGAAAAGCCCCCCCCCCCCCAATTTGACCTCTGACGCCTCTTTCTCTCTCTCTCTCTCTCTGCCGCGCCAGCCCCTAGGGTTTTTGCTACAAAAGGGCGCGAAAAACAGGCCAGGATCTCTGATGCCTCGTTGGCACCTAGATTCCTGCCCTAGTCTGCACGCTTTACTCGGAGTCCCCAGCTTGGGGGATGTTCCCTAGACGAAACACAGTCCTTAACCTTGGGGACGAAATGAACCCTAAGAAGGTTTATGGCTCATATACCTTCATAGTACCAATTTTAGGGTTCATTTGGTCTGCAAGGAACAGGGAATTCGAGTACCCCGCTATTCGAACCCCTGTTACGGAGCTGGTAGTACAAGGGGGAACATCCCAATCCCCAGCCTTCAAAAGCCTGGCTGGTTCTTCATTAGTAGGGAATGAGGGACTGATGCAATTACCCTATATAATCCTTTCAAGGGTATATATCGGGTACCTCGTTCCCCCGTTTTCTACTAAGAACCAGGCGGAGAAACTCCCGCCACCCCAAACCCCAAACCCTAAACCCGGAACCCAATACCCAAACCCCAAACAACCCTAAACCCAAAACCCAAAACCCTAAACCCCAAACCCTAAGCAGTAACTCCCGCCTGCAGATGCGTGCACTCTCTGGCCAGGGCCTTCGCCGAGGACTCCTCGGCCAGCAGCGCCGACTCCAGGGCCTCAGCCAGCAGAAATTTAAGGGAGCTAGGGTTTAGGGTTTAGGGTTTAGGGTGTAGGGTTTAGGGTGTAGGGTGTAGGGTTTAGGGTTTAGGGCTGCTCCCTGTGCCTTTTTGTGACAGGCAAGGGGTTTCTGGGTGGGGGAAATGACATCCCAGCAAGGAACAAGCAAGCAAGCTTCATGGCATCAATGATGCCACAGCTTGTTGTGAATGAGCGTCTTGGGTAGCTTCCTAAATTATGGGCTCTTTTTGGGTACCCATGATCAGGCAGCACCCATTAAAAAGTAATTTAGAGAACTATACCCATTGTTGCTCAGGTTGGCCCTAAACCCTAAACCCTAAATGCATAGGGTCAGTGATTCGAGGTTCGGGTTTGCTCTGAGCCTTTTTGCCCAAACCCTAGACTTCCCTAAGCCTCACACCCTAAATCAGCCCAAGCCGTATCTTTATGAGGCAACCTGCGGCAACCTGCACTTAAAAGAGGTTGGGGGCTCATGTTCATAAAAGAGAAACATGGACAGCTAACATGGAAACCCCCTCGTAACCTGATAGCCACCTAAAGCCCCCCATGATTCCCAAGAAGGAAACCCCTGTATCCCTCTTTTGCCCTAAGCCACCATGCCACCGCGAAGCAGGTCTTCAAACCATCCATCGCATAGACCCCAGAAGCCCAAACCATAGTCACAGGTCTAAAGCAACCTGAAAACCAGCAGAACATCTCAAAGACTTGAAGCAGGGATTTGTTATTAATGGTCAGTATCCCCACACCCGCCCCCACCCAACAAAGAACAAAAAACAAAAAGCTCACCTATGTTTGTAAGGAACCTGGAGCGCTGGCGGAGGGTTTTTTTTTTTGCAAAGGTGTGGCTCGGCCCTGTCCTCTTGCAAAGGTGTGGCTCAGTAACCCCCTTCCCCTCCACGTTCCCACCCCCCCCCCCCACCCCCCCCCCCCCCCCCCCCACCCACCCCCCCCCACCCCCCCCACCCCCCCCACACCCCCCCACCCACCCACCCCCCCCAACCCCCACCCCCCCCCCACCCCCCCACCCCCACCCCCCCCCCCCCCCCCCAACCCCCCCCCCCCCCCCCCCCCCCCCCCCCACCCCCCCCCACCCCACCCCCCACCCCCCCCCACCCCCCCCCCCCACCCCCCCCCACCCACCCCCCCCCCCCCCCCCCCCCCCCCCCCCCCCCCCACCCCCCTCCCCACTCCCCCCCACCCCCCACTCTCACCACCCCGACTCCCTCCCCCTTATTTGCAAACTCAATGCTTGCCTCTAGGTTTCA
Source organism: Symbiodinium natans (assembly GCA_905221605.1). Classification (NCBI taxonomy): domain Eukaryota; class Dinophyceae; order Suessiales; family Symbiodiniaceae; genus Symbiodinium; species Symbiodinium natans. The sequence continues at coordinate 54,297 of CAJNDS010002101.1, forward strand.
AAAAAACTCATATGCTTTGAAACAAGCTTGCACGGCTTTCAGAAGCGGGGGGTTGGGGGGGGCGCAGCCCCCCCCCATTTGAAAACTCAATGCTTGCATCATGGGTTTCAAAAAGACTCTTATGCTTTGATGCAAGCTTGCACGGCTTAAAAAAGCGGGGGGGTTGGGGGGGGCGCAGCCCCCCCCATTTGCAAACTCAATGCTTGCATCATGGGTTCCAACACCGGGGGGGCCATTTGCAAACTTAATGCTTGCATCATGGGTTTCAACAAGACTCATATGCTTTGACGCAAGCTTGCACGGCTTAAAAAAGCGGGGGGGTTGGGGGGGGCGCAGCCCCCCCCATTTGCAAACTCAATGCTTGCATCATGGGTTTCAACAAGACTCATATGCTTTGACGCAAGCTTGCACGGCTCAAAAAAAGCGGGGGGGTTGGGGGGGGCGCAGCCCCCCCCATTTGCAAACTCAATGCTTGCATCATGGGTTTCAACAAGAATCATATGCTTTGACGCAAGCTTGCACGGCTCAAAAAAAGCGGGGGGGTTGGGGGGGGCGCAGCCCCCCCCCATTTGCAAACTCAATGCTTGCATCATGGGTTTCAACAAGACTCATATGCTTTGACGCAAGCTTGCACGGCTTAAAAAAGCGGGGGGGGGTTGGGGGGGCGCAGCCATTTGCAAACTCAATGCTTGCGCATACTACATATATACACTCCACGTATTTCTACCAGCTACAGCTACATCGCGGTAAAAAGAATCTTTGCGACTGGGGAGAACAGGGAAATCAAAACGAAGTCGGCACCCAAGCCAGGCCAAGCCGAGCCAAGCCACGCCGAGCCAAGCCAAGCCAAGCCAGCCAGGCCAAGCCAAGCCGAGCCGAGCCCACCCGAGCCAAGCCAAGCCAAGGAGCCAAGCCAACGAAAGCCAAGCCGAGCCAAGCCAAGCCAGAGGACAAGCCGAGCCAAGCCAAGCCAAGCCAGGTCAGAGGACACGCCCAGCCAAGCCAAGCCAAGCCAAGCCACACCTTTGCAAGGGGACAGGGCCGAGCCACACCTTTGCAAAAAAAAAAACCCGGACCCCTGGAGCGCTAGACACCCTAAACCCCACCTTCAAGCCCTGAACTCCACCTCAAACCCTGAACCCTACCTCAAACCCTAAACCCCAGACCCTAGACCCTAAAACCTTTCACCCTGAACCCCCACACCCCGCTTCAAGCATTTCGGGTTGAGCGCGGTCGCCTGCTCCTCCCGCGCCGACCGGGCAGCCTCCGCCTCGCTCTCCTTCGTAGAAAGGATGTGGGAAGGTATTGATGAGGGCCAATATGGGTTTCTGCAGCACCATCTCCAAAGAGCGAACATCGGGCGCCAACGTGAAACACGAGTCTGCACCGCAAGCTCAGGACACCAAAACCCCAGCACCCCAAAAAGCCCAGAACACCACAACCCAAACCACAAAGCCCCAAAACACAAACCCCAACCCCAAACAAGACCACGAACCCGAACCCCCGAGGCCGAAACCACAAACCCGAACCCCCGAGGCCGAAACCGCAAAACCCTCCCAAGCCAATATGGGTTTAGGGTTTAAGGTTTCGGGTTTAGGGTTTAGGGGGGTTTTGGGCGTGGGGAGTCCTCAGAAGATTTCTGAACACAATCCTCAAATCGCTTGCCCCTGTTTTCAGGGTGGTCGGCCGAATCCTCCATCCCGTCCACCCTATACTTGCGGAAGTCTCTGAAAAGCCCTAGACCCTAAACCCTTTCTTTGAATTCAAAACCCTAAGCCCTTTCCTTTTGAACCCCCAAACCCTACACCTCAAACCCTCAACCGCTGAAGTTTACCGGTTCCCAAGGCATCCGCAGCTGGAGCAGGTTTTCTTGTGGTCTTTAACGGTTTAGGGTTTAGGGCTTAGGCGTCGGTACTTTAGGTCAGGAGGTTCAAGGTTCAGGATTTTTGAGGATTTCGGGGGCGTAGTTTCGGAAGGAAAGTACCGCAAAGCACGTTTAGGGGTTTTTTGTCTCTCCAATGGCACCAGCGTGCTGACCATCTCCCCTTGCCCCTAAACCCTTTTGAACCTGGAAGCTCCTCTGGACCCCTAAACCCTAAACCCTAAACCCTAAACCCTAAACCCGAAATCCTAAACCCTAAACCCTAAGCCCTAAGCCCTAAACCATAACCCTAAAAACCCTAAACCCCCTAAACCCTAAACCCTAAGTCAACCTTCGAGCGCCAGGGACGCCCTGCCTTCAGCCGCAGCTCCAGGGATTTGCAGCGCTGCCATGTCTGGTCGGCCACCTGCGCACGATCGATTGGCAGTGCGCTAGGGTTTAGGGTTTAGGGTTTAGGGTTTAGGGTTTAGGGTTTAGGGTTTAGGGTTTATAGGGGCTTCCTTCTAGCCCGGTGCTTGCGCGATGACCCTTCTCAAGTTTGGGGCTCCTTTTTTCGCGTGTCGGTTGAAATGCTACTCAGACCTTAGCCGAAAGCTCAAACATACACCCTGCAAAGCAGGTAGTCAAAGCCAAGACAACATCCCCCGGAAGAGAGGCGACATGATAGATATTCACTTGGTAGCCCAGCAACCATATTATGATCCACCCGTTTGTGGGTTGGATACTTTATAAGGGAACCTCGAGCCAAAACAAGGGAAAAGGGCACCACTGGGCTACCCTAAACCCTAAACCCTACACCCTAAACCCTAAACCCACCAAGTTTGGGCGCCTATCCTCGCCGCGCCTCGGACGTCTTGGCATTCCGCAGCTTGACCACTTCGATGGCTTTTCGATGCGAGTCTATCCTTGCCTGGCCACCAGAGTCGTGTAAGTATAGGGGTTTTAGTACGGCTATAGACATTGCATAGGATTTGGGGTCCTAAAGTTGACAGAAATATCTTGCTGATTGAATATTTTGGAATTTAGGTTCATACTGTTGGGGGAAGCGGGGGGGGGGGGGTTGGCGGCAGGGTTTGGAGGGCTTCCATCATCTGGGACCCTTTCTTTTTTGTAGAGGGGGTTAGGGTGTAGGGTCAGGGGACCTAACCCTAAACCCTAAACCCTAAACCCTAAACCCTTAACCCTAAACCCTAAGCCAACTCCTCCTGAAGGTTGACGTCTAATCGACAGCTCTTGCCGCTGATTCGCTCAGGTGATGTTGTCAGCTGCTGTCATAATCCGAGGTCTTCCTTTGGCACCCTAGACCCTGAACCCCAAACCCTATTAGGGCTTAGTAAACCCTACAACAACCCTTCCGCCCTCCTCTGTCCTCCGAGAGTTGAGTTGAGGTGATGAAGAAAAGTCCCCCCCCCCCCCCCCCCCTGCCCCGTGCTGTCGCCGGCATCTACGCGGGGGTTGATGCTATCAACAGCTCTCCACGAATTGGGGCCTCTGTGTGTAGGGTTAGGGTTTAGGGTTTAGGGTTTAGGGTTGAGGGTTGAGGGTTGCGAGTTTAGGGTTTAGGGTTTAGTGTGTGTGTGGCAGGTGGTCCATCAGGATGTGTCAGAACAACTTGTCCTGATGGAAAGGGCCCTAGCTGGGTGTTCCACCCGAGTGAGCCAAATGAGGGCATGGAGAGTGCCTAGCACCGAGCTCCAACTCCCAAAGAAGGCCCTAAACCCTAAACCCTAAACCCTAAACCCCAAGGCAGGTACCATATTTACATACTTGGAGCCTCAGGTTGGGGATGCTGCACATACACGCGGCAGTGCTCGCCTCCAGCGACCTCGCCGTGCTTTGCATCTCGTTGTCCTCGCTGGCCAGAGACGACTGTGCGAAAAAAAGAGGGTTTAGGGTTTCGGGTTTAGGGTTCATGCTGTCGTGCAGAAGTCCGTGCCTCATATCGTCCGAATGCAAGCAGACTCTCAACCCCCAAGACCCGAAGTCTACCCCTTCAACTTCTCAAATCCCCAAACTTGTATATACAGTTATACTATCGTGCAACACCTCGGTACCAAAAGCAGAACAAGCGCTGCTGATGCCTCGGTCTCAAGAGTTGCCAGCTCCTTCGAGGCCTTCTCCAGGTACTCCTCGTGGCAGGTGTCGGAGTTAGAGACGGCCCAAAACCCCAGTTTGGAAGGAGTGTCCCCCTAAGCCCTAAGCCCTGAGCCCTAAGCCCTAAGCCTTAAGCCCTAAGCCCTAAGCCCTAAGCACTCCATTTTTTCTTTTCAGGGGCTCTCTGAACCCTAACCCAGTATCTCCTCAAGGTTGGCCTCTTTCTTCTTGCGCCAGACGGCTGCTTCTGCCTTCTCCTCCGACTCCAAGACCTGCAAGAACGATGTTAAGAAGGGTAACACTGGGCTGGCAAGTAAACCTTATGAACCCTAAACCCAAAACCCAAAACTCCGCGCTCCAGTCCCACAACCTCGGTGCCCAGGCCTCGTGCTCGTAGGCCAGCTTTTGCCTAGACTGGCCCGTAACCCCCCCCCCAAAAAAAAAAAATGTATATATATATATATAAACACTTATGTGTACACATATATATATATATATATTATTCCTAAAAATATGAGCCTCTTAAACCCAATAAGAGAAAAAAACAAAAATATCCCCAGGCCCTACCCAGTCGCAGAGCCAGATCCTCTGTCCTCCGCGCCATCTCGTGCACCAAGGCCTCCATCTTCCTGAGCTTAGGGTTTAGGGTTTAGGGTTTAGAGCTGTGAGGGAGACATGCGCAACTTCAGACTAAACCCCAAGCCCTAAGCCCTAAGCCCTAAGCCCTAAGCCCTAAGCCCTAAGCCCGAAGCCCTAAACCCTAAACCCTAAACCCTAAACCCTAAACTAAACCCTGAACCCTAAATCGGGTTCCAAAGTCTTTGGAGCTTGAGGTCCATCACTTAGGACCGGTCTTTACCGGCACCTTTTAAAGCCTTCGGAATCAAGTCTTCTCTGACGTCTCGACTTGGCAACTATACCCCCCCCTTAGAACCTTAATAAACATGATATTATTAATATCCTCTTGGGTTTTACATAAACAAGAGTATAAAATAATTTCATATTGCAAGGTGCCTTTCTTTCTCCTCGCGCAAGTTCTTGGCAGCGAACAGCTCTGCCTGCGCCCGCACATACCTGATTGCTTTGCAGGCTTCGGCACACATTGGGCTGCAAGCAGCCTACCGAGCCTAACTTCTGACTGCACGCACAGACACTCTTAATCACACTTATGTAGCTGACGCTTGTCAAGAGATCTGCAAACGCACCTTTTTGCAAAATGGCTGTGCGAGACCGAGGGACATGCGACTGGGACAAGGGGAGGGAGAAAGAGAGCGAGAGCGAGAGAGCGAGCGAGAGAGAGCGAGAGGAGGGAGGGAGGGCGGGCGGGACGAAGGGATGGAGGCAGGGAAAGGGTTCTGCACGGCCAAAGCTTCCGAAGCACTCCCAATGCCGACTCCCCCTGAGCCCCGCAAGTCAACGCACGAGTGGCAAATTCGAACAACATATACAGGGTTTAGGGTTTAGGGTTTTATAGCTTTAGACCGGGTTTAGGGTTTTAGGGTTTAGGAACCATACCATCAACTCTGAAGCCTTAACCCGAGGGCCACTGCAACCTGCAACCGGAACTGTCCCAAAGCCCCATGCAATCAGCAACCCGGCTGCTGCTGCTCACGCTCCTGCCATGGGCGTTCCCGTGGGTGTGTCCGTGTGTGTGCGTGCGTGGGTGTTTAGTCTTGTTTTCGCTATTTAGCTCGATCATTCCCTGCGCAGCCCTGGCTGCTTCAGCTT